>JASDQU010107167.1:97415-110044 GCA_032191745.1 Picea mariana
TTTCCTGAAGGGTGGGTGTATGTAACAACCCTAGTCGAATATATGCTTAGGGATTATTAAGTAAAAATTTATTAGGTAATTAATTTTTCTAACATGTTATTAACTAAACAGAGATTGGTATAATGATATTAATTAAATATTTATTAATTAATTAATTGTTATAATTTTGATTAATTAATTACCTATTACATTCAATGACATGGTTATTAAATTTAAGAGGGTTAATAAATTAATTGTTTAATTAAAGGATTACGTATATGGAGGGGATAAGGAGCATTAAATGTAAGGATAAGAAACATTAATAATTGGATAAGACAATGAATGTAAGGATAAGGAAAGGGGGAGGAGAAAAGGGTCGGTGAAGGAGGGATATGGGGGGGAGGAGGCTTACGGAAGGAGGGATGATTATTATTTTTGGAGGGTTCTCTTGGATTTGTTGGTTCAGAGTTTGAGTTCTGTAGTCGGGGAAGGATCATTACGAGGGGCACCGGTTTGCTGGGGGTTTTGGGCACGGGGGCCAGGATATCCATATGGTATCCTGGAGCTAGGAAGTTGTCCTAGATGGCAGGGAGGAAACACGGTTTGGGCAGATTTGATCAGCGCATCAAGCAGTAGCAAGGCAACAACAAGGCAGCAGGGGGAAGGGACAATCATATCGGCATAAATTAGCATCAGAAGAAGGTAATTTGTTATGAAAGTGCTAAGTTTTTTTTTTTTTTTTTTTGTAGTTAAATATTAATCTCTGTTGAATATTGCATATATGCTGGTGATTAATTTATTTGTGTGATTGAAATGATTTATATCAGAATTAGTATTTACAGGCACTACATAGGTGAATATTAATGATTATTTCTAAAAGTAATAAATATTTTTTTTAAGTTATATAAAATTGCTATTGTTAAATAATCATCCACTTAAAACATTAATAAGTTCAAATTACTTTGAAGAGAATAAAACTATAACATTTATACAATATAAACAAAATTGAATAAAACATATTTAAACTCGATAGTCTAAACCTCTAGGTTTTTTTTGGCTCTTTTGCCAAGAATATTTTCTGAATATTAAAAAAAAAAACCAGAAATTTTGGATTTCACGAGGATATAGCCAGGTTCCAATGAAAAATACCTATTTAATTATTTTATTTAATCTTATTTTTTATTTATGTAAAAATTAACTTTAATATTTTATAATTTAATTACACTTATAGGAGTTTCCTTATTGGAATTGATGGTTTAATCAAGCTTTTAATTACAAATTTCAATCTTATGGTCAGCAATCAAAGAACCCCCCCAAAATTAATATGAAGCGTTTTGAAACAAAAATGAAGTTTTGAAATAATTTGTGTTTAAAAAAAAAATAAGAAAATTATGGATAAAATTGATATTTTGTTATTTATGTCACTATTTGGGTTAAAAAAATATAGTTCAAATTTACATTTTGTAATAAAATTCAGTTTGTCAAATAGTTTCAAATTATATGTTTAATATTATCGGTGGTAACTTTGTAGAAAAATCAGAAGTTGGGGAAGATGCTTGTGTTTGAGATTGTGAGTATTACTGGTAATAAAATTCAGTTTGTGAAATGGTTTCAAATTATATGTTTAATACTATCCATGGTAACCTTGTAGAAAAATCAAAAGTTGGGGAAGATGGTTGTGTTTGAGATTGTGAGTATTACTTTAGGTTATAATTTTGTTATAATTTAAAGATTTATCTCTTAGTTGTAATGTAATTTAATATAATTTAGTGAAAATTTAATATTAATTAATTATATATTTTGAGAAAATTTAAAATATAGTTGTAATAATAGCCATGAAATTAGGTGCAATAGATTTATCCTACTTTAGTAAAAGTTGGAATTCTTTCAATTGTAAGTATAAATTTCAAGATCATCATGATTTTCTATCAATGTCCTTAGAACAAGTATAAATCAACTATATTTGCTATCAATGTCCTTAGAAAACGTATAATTCATCATCTACAAAGTTCAAGATGATTTCATATCAATGTGATGAACATAGCCTTGTTGTCCCAGGAACATAGCCTTGTCATTGCAATGTGATGAACATAGCCTCATCGTCACAATGTGATGCAAACATCATGTCTTCATAATGTGACAACCAGTCTCTTCTCATCGCAATGTGATGAACATACTCTTGTCGTCGCAATAAATGTCATGTTGTCGTAATGTGATGAACATACGACATGTATGTTAAATGTCTTATCATCACAATATGATAAACATACCCTCGTTGTCGTAATATCCCCATCGTCATCAATATATGAAAAACAATATCCTATCATCGCAATGTTATGAACATAGACATGTCATCAAAATGTGACACAAATATCCAGTCTTCATAATGTGATGCAAATATTTTGTCTTTGCAATGTGATGGACATAACCATGCCATCGCTTTGTGAATAACATAACCATATTGTCGTAATGCGATGAACATAGCCTTATACGATGAACATGCAATGTGACAAACATAACCATATTGTCGCAATGTGACGAACATAACTATGGTTGACCTTGATTCACCATGACCATGGTTGGTTGTGGTTGACCATAGTTGACAATAGTTAGCCATGTTTGACAGTTGTTGTCCATAGATGACCATGGTTGGCCATAACCATATTGTCACAATGTGGCAAACATTAGTTCATCGTCACAATGTGATGCACATAACCATATTTCCACAATGTGACAAACATGGTCTCATTGTCGCAATGTGATGAACATATCCTCATCGTTCCAATGTGATGAAAATATCCTATCATCATAATGTGACATTTTCATGAATAGAGCCTTATATGATGAACATGCAATGTGACAAACATAACCATATTTTTGCAATGTGGCGAACATAACTATGGTTGACCTTGGTTCACCATGACCATGGTTTTTTCTGGTTGACCATAGTTGACAATAGTTAACCATGTTTGACAATTGTTGTCCATATATGACCATGGCTAGCCATAACCATATTGTCACAATGTGGAAAACATTAGTTCATTGTCACAATGTGATGCACATAACCATATTTCCACCATGTGACAAACATAGCCTCATTGTCACAATGTGATGAACATATCCTCATCATTCCAATGTGATGCAAATATCATATCATCATAATGTGACAAACAATGTCTTGTCATCGCAATGTGATGAACACAACCCTGTCATTGAAATAAATGTCCTATCATCACAATGTGAGGAACATATGTGTAACAGCCCATTCTTCGTTACGAAAACAAGCTTCACATAACAAGTGCAATTTTTATTTTATTTTTTTGTGTATGTAGGAAGGTAATAATGACATTATACTCAACATCACAACATGACAATGAACACAACGCATGCAACTCATGCCACAAAAAACATAACGACCTAACATAAAAGCACATCAAGCACCTCAAAACAATGTACGACATTCAACCGATGAAGAATAAGAATGATTACCCACCCGTCCTACCCTGCAATGGTTAGGACCTCCAGGACACATAAGCAATGCTCAAGCCTAGGTTCCAATTGATTTTGACCATTTAAGGTCTCAAGGCTGGCGGCTGTTCTGAGGTACAAGCAGGTGTCTACATCCCGCCTGACACAAGCAAACTAAGCTTACTAAGCTAAGAACAATCATCCTAACAACCCCATGCACCCAAAACAATTACACAAGTAACTAGAATCTCTTATAGTGAAAAAACCAAGCACATTAAATATTTACAAGACCAAGTATGAACATTAATTAGAATGAACGTCAACGCCCTCAACGGGAAGCGCAAGAAAAAAAAATGACTTCGCCAATATCCCGATCAATCGTCGAGTCGATCTAGTCAATAGTTACCGTCTCTTTTAGTCATTTATCACGAGCCCATATTAGCATTCCTAAATGCAAAATATCATTAAGGTACAATCTAAATTATCCTTAAAACAAATTCTTTTGCACAATTTTAAATTACAAGTGTCATCAGAGTACCATCTAAATCAATTTGCCTTAAAATATTATTATTTGTTATAAGTATTGTATTTTAAAATCAATATCTAATAATCATGTAGATATATATAACAATGTCGAAAGAAATAGATTATGTACATCTTAACAATCTTTACACAAAAATTCCTCATCCCGCAAATAATAATAATAGTAATAATAATAATAATAATAATAATTGTTATTATTATTATTAATAATAAAAGAAAACACTTTATTGCTCTAAATATAATAATCATTTAAAAAACTTAAACCATTTCATAACCATATAAAGATATCTAAATAAAAGTTCTATAATATTCATACACTTCATCCACTCTGAATAATAATAAAAGATCTACACTATGACAGTTCAGGTACATTTTCGATACACCACATAACATGATAGAATAATAAAAGTTAAAATAAAAGATATTATTAATTAAATTAAAACAAAGAAATGGGACATTATTGATTAATAAAAAGAAAACCAAATTACTTTTTGGTGCAAGGAAATATATCACAAGTTGTACACTATAGGCAATAACCATTACATCAGTTGTTCATCAATAAATATAAATCTAAAAAATCTGCAGGCTATTAATTTCAATGGTGGTCTGAATTATACAAGTGGTTGTTGTCCAAGGAGTGTCGTTCAATACAAAATTTGAAGGTTGTTATGCTGTTAGGAGAGCTTCATATGTCCTCTATTCAATGCATATTAACTGTTATTATCAATGTTAACCAATCAATACATATCCTTGCCCAGAAATAACAAAAGGTTGTTCAGAACATTGAAGCCATATAAACTTGTCGTCAGGTAAAAGCAAGGAAAATGCATGGGCAGACGCTGTCAAATAAAAGTAAAAACATAGCCTTCACAAAGGCAAAAAAATCCCCAGCAACAAGGGTAACGCAATTGCAAACACAGGGTGGACTCGTTGTTCTAGTTTCATCAAAAAAATTCACACTGTCCTTCAACCCTATGTATTGAAATTGCAATACAACACGGTGAAATAAACAATGCTACTAGGAAGAAACAAAATGCAGAACCTACTTTAATTCGTCGCCTAAGCTAAGAAACACAGTCAGATGCAGGTATAATTCAGAATGTGACTCAGTCGGTCCCTCCTCAAAGGAAAGAGAGGGTTGAAAACCCAAGAGGACAACTAAAACCGAGCCAATTGTCCAGGACATTCGCAGTTAAAAAGGATGTCACGACTAGTCAAGTCTATAATCGCAAATGTAATGTAAAATACATTCCGGGAAGGAGTAAATTTGGAGTCCCCAAAGGAAGGGTGAACATAAACCCAATGTCATCATGTCTGGAATCAAAACAACACAATTTAAAATAGTAGACACGAAATTTATTTCGTTAAACATTCCAGTACACCATTCTAATCACAGAGAGAAAAACAAATTGTTAATACCATCATTTCCCGATACTTAAATGCCAAGGAAACAGAGATAAAATTAATCGTTTTTTTTTTTTTTTTTTTAATTATAGGCACGAGAAAAATCACAACCCAGAAAAATAATGCAGACAGGGATCGTTCAAAACCATAGCAATCATAGTCCCAAAAAATTTAAATTAATGACAGGAATGACGACCCTTTTTTTTCATTTCCAACATACAAAATCTGAATACACAGATAGGGACTGGATTCGTTTTTGCATTTCTAGGGTACCAATACCATGCCGATTAAAAATTTATCCAAGAACAACGTTGGGTTAAAATTGATCCATCCAAATACTCACAGGGTAAAATGAGATAATGACGAGATAAAAACAAGCCGAGGATGAAGAAAAACTTTGCCAACAATAAATCGACAGATTTAGACAATCACATCAACAACAGAGGTAGACGAATGATGGGTTCATCCTTCGCTTCATCATCCTCGTACAAAAAAGTAGGGTGTTGAGATCCATAGGTCTTTTAACGCTAAGGCAATGACCGTAGATCAGGCTCTTGGCCAACTACTTAGGCGAGGAATGAGGAGCTAGGGACGAAAGGTAAACAAACAGTATGGTCACAATCAACACCACAGGGTGGTCATGACATGTGGGGAGACGAAGGTCATGGGAAACCAATCAATCAATCAGCTAAGCCATAAAAAATTTATTCATGAATCGATACAACCAGTTTACCTACCCAAAACAAACATGCAGATCCAAATCATAAATCTTACAACATTCTACCATACAATGAAGAAATCATATCGTTGCCTATTCGCCCACTCTGAGTGGGCATCCGCGTGCTCCATGCAACTCCCACTCGTCGATTGTCGAGACTTCACCGGTACCTCCCAGCCAATGCTAGGGGTACTCTTCTTCCCCCTTAGCCCCCCGAGCCGTAAAGGGGACACACACACACTATCCAGAGATTTAGACTAGCAACCAGCTCGCCTCGCAAGGCTGAGCTACCACTCCTCTCCTCNATCAATCAGCTAAGCCATAAAAAATTTATTCATGAATCGATACAACCAGTTTACCTACCCAAAACAAACATGCAGATCCAAATCATAAATCTTACAACATTCTACCATACAATGAAGAAATCATATCGTTGCCTATTCGCCCACTTTGAGTGGGCATCCGCGCGCTCCATGCAACTCCCACTCGTCGATTGTCGAGACTTCACCGGTACCTCCCAGCCAATGCTAGGGGTACTCTTCTTCCCCCTTAGCCCCCCGAGCCGTAAAGGGGACACACACACACTATCCAGAGATTTAGACTAGCAACCAGCTCGCCTCGCAAGGCGCTACCACTCCTCTCCTCCCTGGGTATCCAAATTCCCACAAGTTAAATCAGTCAAGTAGATATTTCTGCAGCGTAACATTACGAAAACAGAAGAACCTCCAACCTCCATCACCTCCCTTCATTATATAGAGTTTCTTCATTCCTTACTTTCCAAAATCTCATTTAGTTAAAGTTTTAAAAGTAATTTCCTAAAAATTCTTCTCTGTACAAGTGTCCCCCATCCCCTACATTCCTCCATAAATTAATTTATTTAATTAAAAAATTATCTTTATTTCCCTCACCCACCTAGAGTTACTCCTAGAATCACTCCTAGGTGTCCCCAAAATCTCTTACAGGTTTTAATAACTTTCATTTTTATTAAATTGCTTGTTCAGTTTGAATTAGAAAGCTCTTAAATGGTAGATGCTTTACTAAGTTTCACCTTCCACTTTTTCCCTTAAGTTCCCCTTTTTCCTTTTTTATGTTACCTCTTTTCCTATTTTCCTAAAAAACATTATTTTCCCTCTTTTCCCTTTTAAATTAGAACTCAAAAAGGCAGGTGTGGAATTTAACCCCTTTTCCCTTTTATCATTAAATTAGTATATTTTAAATTATCAAAAAGATAAAACAATTCATTCCCTCATTACATTTTATATCCACAGATTTTATTTTTTATGAATAAATTAAATTTCTTACTCCCTTCATGTTACAAGATTTAACGAATATCATAATTATTATTTAAGTTTTTTTTATTATTATTTATAGAAGACAAAATTTTACTACTAGTGTAATTTAGACTTAGGCCTTAAATTTTGTATTGGGCAACATTTAATTAGGGAAAAAATTTTAAAATACTTAACATGTTATTCGTCCTAAGTCCATCTAGGTTCATCCCTCTATCATTGACAATGCAACGTGCCCTTCAGGACACACTAGGTTCTCCAAGGGTGCCACTCGCCTCATATGTTCCCTTGCGCAATGTGCCCTTCAGGACGCACTACGTGCTCCAAGGGTGCCACTCACCTCTTTAACTAGCTTGGTAGACATCAATAACCCCTAGAGTCAACAATCCGCTAGGTGAACTTGTGGGAGACTAAGGGATTCTAAGGAATAAGGCCCTCACCTTATTGTGTGCCCTTTAGAATCATCATGAGTGATTGTCACAATCTTCCCTCACAGCATCGTGGGTCCTCTCGAACTAGGTAATTGTTAGACTACAGTTCGAGCCATAGCGGGAGTGCTAGTAGGCCGTGGTAGGGCTATTGTCCACACCTCTCCCTCAACATCTCTGGTAGTCCTGCGTAACCCCTTTACTCCATATGTGATTCTAGTCAAAAATCTATCGTCAGCCTGCATCATCAAAAAATTATGTCAGAACATATCCATATCATATCATCCAGTCAGATGCACTAATATCACAGTAAAACAATCAGACCCCAATGGCACAGTCCCTAACTCAATCCAGAGTCCAAGGGGTTCCATCGATGCCTCGACATCCTCTAGGTCTGTAATCCTGCACACTCAGTAAAATCGAGTCAATAGCACCTGTCTATGTCAAAGCGGTAAAAAAAAATGTCATCAACCCATAACGCCTCATAATCAAAATCAAAAGTTTTAATAGCATAATAATCCGGATCACTTGCGAGCAAGTGTCCTCAAAGAATAAGTTCACTCATTGCACCAGAGCGGGATGTTACATACACCCCCTCTTGGTCTAAACTTCGTCCTAAAGTTTCACAGTATAAATGTCGAAATAAAGTGTATCATATGTCTATCTATCAAACAAAAATGAAAATTGTTGGTGCATATCATATGCGTCCTCCCAGGTCGTCGAGTGCGGACTATAATTGTCCCAATGGACCTTGACCTAATCTATTGTTCGATGTTGTTGCTGTCAAATGCAATGATCCAAGATGTGGACCGACTCAGCCGTGATCGCTCCCTCNCAGAGCGGGATGTTACATACACCCCCTCTTGGTCTAAACTTCGTCCTGAAGTTTCACAGTATAAATGTCGAAATAAAGTGTATCATATGTCTATCTATCAAACAAAAATGAAAATTGTTGGTGCATATCATATGCGTCCTCCCAGGTCGTCGAGTGCGGACTATAATTGTCCCAATGGACCTTGACCTAATCTATTGTTCGATGTTGTAGCTGTCAAATGCAATGATCCAAGATGTGGACCGACTCAGCCGTGATCGCTCCCTCGTTTGATACCTGCAAGGAACTCATGTCAATAACATGTGTAGGATCACTAATATAATGTCTCAAAACAGATACATGAAAAACATCGTGCATATTCCTCAAGGAATCAGGCAAGGCTAGTTGATAGGCCACGGGCCCCTTTCTCTCCACAATATCGAAGATCCCATGAACCTAGGAGAGAGTTTATCTCCTTTCCCAAACTTGATCGACCTCTTACACGGTTCAACCCGTAAGAAGACTCGATCTTCGACCTCATAACTACGGTCCACACGGTGCGCATCGACATAACTCTTTTGTCTATCCTGCACTTCTTTAATTCTTTGTCTTATTGTTTTCATTTTCTCTTCCATTTCTTGGATCGCTTCTGGTCCCACCAGGACCCTATCCTCAAGCCGATCCCAACTCAATGGCGTCCGACACAGTCGCTCGTAAAGAAACTCAAAAGGCACCATCTTAATGGTGCTCTGGTAACTGTTGTTGTAAGCAAACTCCAATAGTGGCAAGAATTCTTCCCAACACTTTTGTTGGTCCATCACGTACATGCGCAACATGTCCTCCAAGGTTTGGTTAGTTTGTTTGGTCTGCCCGTCAGTCTCCGAGTGATACGCAATACTAAATTTAAGTTGGGTTCCCAAGGCCTCTTGGAAACTCGTCCAAAATCGTCCAGTAAACACCGATCCTCGATCGAATATAATCCTCTTAGGCATGCCATGCAGCCTCACAATCTCACTGATGAAAACTCTAGTTATGTCAGGTGCCTGATACATCATACGCACAGGAATAAAGTGAGCACTCTTCATCAGAGTGTCTACTACTACAAAAATCGATTCATGTCTCCTTGTTGTCAGTGGCAATCCAACAATAAAATCCATTGAAATAACCTCCCATTTCAATTTTGGAATAGCACATGGCTGTAGTAATCCTGTTGGGTGTCTATGTTCAACCTTTACCTGTTGACATTCTAGACATCTGGCCACATAGTTAACTATTTCGGCCTTCATTCCCTTCCAAAAGAATAAGGGTTTAAGGTCTGCCCTCATCTTCATGACTCTCGGGTGAGCCATGTATACTGCTCTATGAGCCTCGCTTAGGATCAACATCCTCAACTCATCATTTGGCAGTACGTAGATCCGACCTTTAAACCTCAATAACCCATCGTTATCAAATGAAAATCCCTCAAATCATGATACCATCATTGTGTTTTGTCCGATAAAACCCTCGACCTCTTTATACCAGTCATCGCCATGCTGTAAGGTTAGAATTTTTTCACGTAGATTCGTCTGAAGAGGCAACACTGAAAAGATGTGCGGTCTCCGACTCAATGCGTCTACCACTCGGTTCACCCTTCCTTTTATGTAAGTAATCTCAAAGTCGTACTCTCTAAACAATTCCAACCAACGTCATTGTCGTGCGTTCAGGTCACTTTGCGTAAAGATGTGTTGTAGTCCACAATGGTCAGCCTTTAGTTCGAATTTTCTTCCAACAAGGTAGTGTCTACAAACCTTCAAGGCATAAACGATGGCCAACAACTCCAAATCATGTGTCGCATAGTTCTCCTCATGCCTTCTCAGTTTCCTCGAGATGTAAGCGATTACTCATCTGTCTTGCATCAAGACCCTGCCTAAGCCCTCCTTGGATGCGTCAGTGCATACCAAGAATTCCATGTCCATGTCAGGGACCTTTAGTATTGGTTTTGTTGTCAACAATTTCTTGAGCCTCCGAAATTATTCCGTGCATTTCTCAATCCAAACAAACTTCTTTTTCTTCTTTTAAAACTCTTTGATCGGACTTTCTATCTTCGAAAATCCCTCGACGAACCGTCGATAGTATCCTGCTAAACCCATGAAGCTATGCACTTCTGGGACATTTGTCGACGTAGGCCATTCCATGATAGCCTCGACCTTGGATAGATCCACGACAATGCCTTTGTCGGAGATGACATGCCCTAAGTAGTGAATCTTTGATTGATAAAATGAGCATTTGGACAACTTCCCATACAATTTGTGCTCTTGCAGACACCATAGTACCAAGCACAAGTGCTCATCATGCTCCTCTATCGTCTGTGAGTAGATCAAAATATCGTCAATGAATACTTGGACGAACTTGTCCACATACTCGCAGAACACCCCATTCATCAAAATCATAAATACCCCTGGGGCGTTTGTCAATCCAAATGGTAAAATAGTAAACTCGTAATGTCCAAACCTCATCTTAAAGGCGGTCTTAGGGATGTCATCTTCCTTAATCTGTAGCTGGTGGTATCCTGATCGCAAGTCGATCTCTGAGAACACCGTCTCGCCCTTCATTTGATCGAACAGATCATCAATTCTTGGGAACAGATAATGATTCTTGATCATGGCCTTGTTCAATTGACGATAGTCAATGCAAAGCCTCCATGATCCATCCTTCTTTTGTATGAAAATAACAAGTGCACCCCACGGTGACACACTAGGACGTATCAATCCCAAGTCTAGCGACTCCTTTAGTTACATTTTCAACTCTTGTAACACTGGGGTAAACATACAATAAGGCGTTCTTGCTATTGGTTCAGTCCCTGGTTTTAGGTCTATGGTAAACTCCAATTCCCTCTCCAACGAAATCCCAGGTAACTCCTCCGGAAACACATCCGCAAACTCTCTCACCACCGGAAGGTGTTCTAGACCTTTCGCTACTCCCTTCTCATTTAACGCAAGGATCACATAAATCTTTCACCCCTTCCGCATGCTCTTCCGAAGTTGCAAGGAAGAGATGAACCTCAGGGAAACTCCCTAGTTCCGGCCTACAATCACCCTTCTCTGTCCCTCATCATCGACCAAGATCAACCATTTTGTCTTACAGTTGAGTATCACCTCATGTGATTCTAACCAATCCATACCAATCAAGACATCATAAGATCCTAGGATTGTGACGTACAGGTTGGCCCTTGTGATAAACTCTCCCAGGTTAAGGACACAACATGTAACCTTTCCCCCAACCTTTTGATTGGCTCCCGAGGCCATCTCTAGGAAGTTAAACTCATCCTGTTTGACTGCCTTTACCTTAATCCTTTTTAGTGCTACACCAGAAATGAAACTCTCGGTAGCACCAGGATCTATCAAAATACTATGGGTCTGGTCAGCGCTGGTACCTATCAGCTCGAGCACAGTCAACTGATGCTCTGCCTGGCGGTTGTTCACCACTGCATGAATCTGATGGGCCTTGCCCATATCTCTCACGGTAGTGGGTCCAGCTGATCCGGATGCTCTAGTCCTCTCCACAGGGAAATTGCACTGGTAGTGTGGCTCCCCACACGTCCAACACCCCTTCTTCGGCCCAGTAGTCCTAGTACCTGAAGTAGAAGATGAAGACCCACCGACCTGGAATCCTGGTTTGTTCTGCTGAACCAGCCTAAATTGTTGTTGTTGCAGTCGACTTTGTTGCTAATGTTGTGGTCCCCGATAAGTTGTCCGCTGCTGAGGCATCGGTCACCGAGGTGTAGTGAAAGTGGATCCCCTCTAGAAGCCACGATATCCTGGCGTATGTCTGGCTGGTGTCTAATGCTATTGTGCTCCAGATGACACCTACCCTGATGGTCTCGCTGGAGTCCTAGTCTGACCCCCACTGATAAGCTCCTCCTCTGTTATGAGGGCCTTCTAGATGACATCATGCAAGGTTTGAGGCATTAAAATCCTGACCTTTGCACGTATGCTGCCGTTAAGACCGAA
>JASDQU010107168.1:66680-81454 GCA_032191745.1 Picea mariana
GTTGAGTGTTGTCCTAAGTTATTGTAAAGGGAACGTGTGCTAAGTGGAACTCATGCAGCTCCAGGAAGAGAAGTGTCGACCTGGGTGCATGCAGTTAAAAGTTGAAGTGTCAACTGTGTTGGGGGTTCACGGGTCATTCTTCCATCCTCCACCTAAGTTCGTTGGGATTCTCGTCTGAACCCATTTTTCCTCTGCACTCGACCTTTGTGTTTTGTTCTCTGGTTGCGCACCTTGAAACCAGTGGGAAAAACCCATGGACTAATCTGTCGTCTAATTTGTTCAAACTCTGCATAGTCACACATCCTGAACCCAGTGAGAACCCGTGGACTGAGCCACGTCTTCTGTGAAGCCCGAGCATCCTGTATATGTCTGTGTCATGTGTGTGTCATAAATGTTGGTGGTTGTGGCCACACAGTTCCTGGACTGAGTGTGGCTTGATGCCTTCTATTTTCCTGAGTTGTATTGACCAGTGGTTGTTGTCCTCACCTTGCGTGAATTGAGTCAAAAGTGGCTGAAGAACTGGGTTTCCAGGCCTGTAGTTGAAGAAGCTGGTTGTCAGACCTATGAGCAGCTCTCTCTAGGTGAGAGAGTCTGTTGGGAAGTGGTTTTCTCCTAGAGAGAGTCCAACACGAGCTACGGAGCTTTGAGAATTCTTGATTCAGCCTGTTGTTGAGACCCAGAGAGGGAGGTGAAACACCGATGGACTATGCTTGTGAAGGTGTATACTCCTGGGTGGAACAAGCATGTGGGGAATGAGAGTCCATGAGTAGTGGGCATAAGAAGGATCTTGGAGAGAACCTGTTGGACCTTGACCAAGTTTTGAGGATCCTTGGTCAGGTTTGACCTACTTTTGGGACTTTGACAGGCTGTCAAAGGTGGAGTGCAAGTCGAAGCAGAGATCGTGGGATCTCGGCCCCTTTTCAGTGCCTTTTGGGTTTTGGGATTATGTAACGGGTATGGGGATGTCAACCCATGGGTTTACCCATGTTTAGGCCTCTTTTGCAATGTATAAATAGAAAGCTAGGCGATGTAAGTGTGTGTGTGTATGTATGCTAAGTGCAAAGGCATAAGTGTGTGATACCAAGTGATAAGTGCAAGTGGTAGTGTACATGATTTGTTCATGCTGTGTGAGACTTGCAAGCTAAGTGCAAGTGATTGTAAGAGATTGAGTAGAAGCTTTGTGCTATAACCTAGCTAGGGGAAAGAGGATCTGGTGAGGTGCACACAGTTCTCCTGTCCTATGCGGATTAGAATCTTGTGGCTCTGTGCATGTAGCTGATTGACTAAAGATAATAAAAGAGAAGAAGAGTTGGTGGACGTAGCTCTAGGCTGGGGGTGAACCACATATATCTTCTATTGCTATGCTTTGTGTGATGTATTGTTGTGTTTATGTGTTTACTTGCTTAAGTGCTTTGATATAGATGAATGATAGATAGATATGTTAATGCTTTGTTCTTAATAATATGGATGAATGCTAGATATAACCTATGTGAATGTGATTAGTGCTTGATTAGGATAAATCTGGGTGAAAACTGCGGTGCTCTGTAATTGGGGTTTTATCTGTGCAGTGAATACTGGTTAAATACTGATGAACTGTAACTACTAAGTTCTTTGTTAAGGTGTTGTAATCACATATCGATGTCCCAGCTAAGGTTACAGACATTTGAGTCCTGCAACCACCCCTGCCCCTACCTCGGGAGAGACTTCATCTGCTTCACAGGTGTTGCCAAAAGGGCCGGTAGTTAGGGTTTTATTAGTGCGTTGTAGTAGCTTTGAACCATGGGTCTGCCCCTGTGCCAACAAATGGTTCCTTTGCTGGGACCTAAAACTGTGATTGCTGGGAACTGAAGAAAATAAATCTCTGTGCGTAGATCTGTTTATTTAGTGCGCAATAGTCTACCTAACTTGTGAAGCTTTGTGCTAAGAAGAAATGTCAGATTTGAAGAAAAGAGGTAAGATCTGAAGGATTTGTGATTTGTTAAAGGTAATAACAGTGAAAAGTTTTGATTGAAAAAAGAAAGATAAGTGGAAATTTTTGTTTCAAAAGTATGGATCTAAGTATGTTTGATAAATTTTGTCCTAGATTGAAAAGTAGGGCACATCTAGATGGAAGAAGTTTTGATATGAGTAGATTTGATAAAAATAATGAAATATAGGTTATTCCTATGCATAGAAAGAATCTTTGGACTAACAAATGGATGCAGGAACCTAGAAAGAATTTTTTGCAGGTTATCTACTATGATCCTAGTGCGCAGTAAAAGAAAGGTTGGGGATCATTTCAAAGAAAGAGAATATTAACTCTTTGTTATAATTGTAGAAGATCGGGACATCTTGCTAAGGAATTCTTTGGTAGAAGACCTAGTTGTCTTTGTTATCAAGCTATGGATCATGAAGTTTTGGATTGCCCTAGAATGATTGCTAAGGTTGAAAGAATGAATATGAGACAAGAAAACCCCGAGGAAGGTTACAAAACTAAGACCATGGCAGAACCCCAGAAAGAATCAGAGACTGTATTACTGCAAATGAAAGAAACCCTGAATGATCACCAAAATATCAAATTATCAGAGATCTTCAAAGAAAAAGAGTGCATAGAAACAAGAATAGGAGACTTCGACATAGACAGTGTTCTAGATAAGGAAACACAGGTGAATATTATGACAGAAAGAACCTAGGAAATTTTAGGAAAGCCTGATGTGATTCCTTCATTAGGAGGAATAGGATTATTTAGAGGAAAGTTGATAACCCTATGTGGAAGACTCACCCATATATCTATGAGTGCTCATGGAACTTCGATAGAGGAAGATTTCGATATTGTTAAATTTATTGAGAATAGCACCCCATTTTCTATATTACTAGGAAAACCTTGGATTGAAAAGGATCAGGCAAGAAGAAAAGAAGAGGAAGTCATAGAGAAGAAGAAGTAAGAGTTAAAATATTTCATGACTAGGATAATATCACACTTGATTGAAGAACAAGAGAACAGATCGAAGCTACTTAGCACCAGAAAATTGGATGTCGAAGTTAATAGAACACAAGAAGACCCACAGAAGACTGAAGTAACTAACCTATCTAGAGAAGATGTATTAATCTCCGACCCTATGAAAGAATCTCAACAATGTGAAGTTACTATACCAAAAGGAGATAAGAATCAAAATGGGAAGAGGAACCCAGTAATGCATATCACAGGGAAAAAGGCTAGAAACCTCAGTATGAATAAAGCGAAGCTAGAAAAACTGATGGAGGTTCCCAAAGGGACTTCGCAGAGGGAAGGTTTGCAAAACTAGAACTTCGTCGGGATATCATAACATCACAACATGGCACTTCACCATGGAGGAGCGATATAGCTGTTGAAATCATTATAACCATTAGCCCGACACCTCGAACGGTTAGTACAATAGTTATGACCAGAAAGCTCACCATCAGATCATTGGGACCGTGTCGTAACAGACATAACTGCATTGATGAAGGCCTCTTGTTCATTAGAGAAGATCTGTTACATCGTTGTCTACTTATTCCGTCGATTGTTGCACCGAGAACACTTTTGCGAATTGTATCTGAGACAACAAGAGAACTCATTACTACCGCACTGTGTTTATTGAGATCAACACCCATTCCATTTCTTTGAGCATTCATTCATCCACCTAAGTTACCCTATCTGAGCATGTATGTCGGAAGAGCTCAACGCCATAGGGAAAGTCATCAAAGAATATCTAATCGACCTTATGGCAGAGAGAGTGATGTCCACAGGAGTTCAAGATTCATTGACGCAAGGAGTGCAAGCCTCCCCATCAACTGCTCATGGATCTGGACCATCTCACATTGTAGATGAGAAAAGAACCAAGCACAGAGATGACTTAGCGAATGCGAAGTTAATCCCTTCTGTTATGCCCAATTACATCCTGCCTCTAGTAGGTGCGATGAATCATGACAGTGTCCCGAGGGACTTCTACTACACAGTCATCATGGTATACCTCCCGAAGGGGATATGCATAGTCAGACCACAGTTGGAGAGGATTCCAACCTTAAAGATCAGTGACTATTCTAGAGGACCATAAGACCTATGACATGTTCATGCCTCATAAGTACTTGACTAAGACAAAGGGAAGGAGATCGAAGATCATTCCCTAGCCATGGACCATGAACATCATGCAATCCACTATCCTTAATGTCATGAAAATTCCACAGTTTGGAAGGCACCGAGAGGTTAACGTGTGTGTTAAACTCCTATTGTCGTGCTTCCATGATGGTTATTTATGGTTAGATAGGCATATTACCGTCGATCCGGAGCTGATCCATAGGATCACCGAATTGAGCATGCAGGGACCCAACCTGCAGGACTTCTACCCAGGGAAGGTTGTAGATCGTGCCCTCGCACAAGAGATTAAAGATATATAGGGTGATGTAGAAAAGGGGACACGAGGCTACAAGGTAGCATCCATTCAGAATGGTGCAGTGCACCTCATTTTCCAGTTGATTGCTAGTAATCTAGTTCGAAAGAACAGACCCACGCAGGTCATAGGGTTTGTGGTTTACCTCACAAGAAAGTGCGTGGAGGGATTACAGATGAACTGGGTGAAGTAATTATTCAACCAACTAGAAGTTGATTTTTGCGAAGCTCAAGATCAGGGCTACGAGTTCCACTTTAGCTAGTTGTTGATCCTCATCACGTTTACATCTTGGGAGATGCCGGAAGGTGCGACCTTCATGGACATCAAGTCATTCGAGTCACTTGTTGTGAAGTTCACCATGCTCTAGTACTCGAGTGATATGGTAAAACAATGGCAGTCGAATGTAGTATTCCATACCTACTACCTGCAGCTGAAAAGGGCTATTGAATCATTCCTTCGGATGATGCCAAACACTCTAGATAGGTTCAGATCCCTCATGAAGTTTCGTGCAGATAGGCATTTCATATATATCACCGCGTGCATAGATGAGAATAAAGAAGAGCTTTAGTCATAATATAAGCTCACCGAGGAGGACCTAGACGAAATCACTAAGGAATGGCCTGTAGAGTTCCTTATACCAGTCACTGAGGTAGAATTGTCCAACCCAAACCTTATTGGAAGCCTGGTAGTTACCCATAAGGAGTATAATGAACCCAGCAGTAGTATAAGAAAGAAGAATGAAGATGTACAGGAACTGAGAAGCACCTCAGAAGAGACTACCTCAGATTCAGCTGGCAGAGGAGAAGGTGACGAGGTGGACAAAGAGGAGAAAGAAGAAAAATCAGGGGAAGAAGATAAGTAGGAGAAAGGAGAAGTAACCCCTCCACGGAACCCCCTTGATGACACAGATCCATCAAAGAAAATGAAGGTTTCCCCCACGAAAACTACATGCTGGAATAAATCCAAAGTAAGCAAGCCGAAGCTTTAGACTATACTCATGATTGATGACTTCGATTTCATCATCACAACCGTATCAGATGCTTCACAAGACAATTTGCAGAATAGCGAAGCCAAGAAAGAAGCATTGTATGACAGAATCACGACAGAGTTGAGAGGGGTACATTAGGCCCTTCACTCTAGCCGCGCAGTATCCACTGTGCCCCCACCATCAGAAGAACTGGAGTTGGGAGATGACCCTGCCCAACTCTGCAGACTAGCTGATGCGACCGAAGCCCGCCTTTGTCGAGTGCAAGAAGAGAAAGAACAAGACATAGTCGCCTTGAAGCAAGCACAAGAAGAATTGGTAGAGCAATGTTGGGTTTCACAAAGGGAGAAAGAGGACCTTCAAGCCAAGTTTGAAAAAGAGAGAGTGCAGGCCAAGCAAGAAAAAGAACATTTTCTCACAGAACAACTTGAAGTCAAAGAATCAGTCGACTGAGCACTTTGCTCTGTGATGGGCTTAGAGCCAAAGATAGGAGACCGAGTGGAGCATCAAGTAGTGAAGCTCGCAGAAGATATACAACAACTACAACAAACAATAGCAGACTTAGAGCTCCAAACAATGCCCAACACTCCGCCAGATGTACGAGAGAAAAGAGAAACAACTGCTCGAAGTGCAGTTGAAAGAATCAAGGCCCTCACCATGAAATGTAAACAACTAAGTGATCACAGTGCCCAGAATTATGAGTGACTCATTGAGGATTCTGAATTAAACGCACTGGAGTCACAGCTCTAGGAGGCAAAGCAACAAGCAGAAACAGTACAGGCGCATTTGAAGCCCCTGTCACCTATTGAGAGGATGAAGTGATCCCAAGAACAACACAATTCCCAACAACAGGTCGACACCATTCAAAGAAGAGTAATGGAAGTGACTCAGAGAATCTAACCAATTTAGGACAAGGCTTTCCAACTATTCGCGAAGATTGAAGGTCAAGGAACAGAACTGGAGAAAGTCATCATTGTAGCTGAACAATGCTTAGAGGGACCTACCAACAAAGTAGTTATCCAAGAGTTCACCGAACAGGAGGCCATGGAACAACAACAGGTCAAAGCAGCTCAATCTAAGCTCAAGGCTTTCGAAGTAGACCTACCCAGACCAGAGTGACTCGAGACGAGTCACAGGTGAGTGTTGGGGGTCTGTTGGCCCTTGACCAAGTTTTGAGGATCCTTGGTCAGGTTTGACCTACTTTTGGGACTTTGACGGGATGTCGAAGGCAGAGCATAATTCGAAGCAGAGATCACGGGATCTCAGCCTATTTTTAGGGCCTTTTGCATTTTGGGCCTATGTAACGGGTATGGGGATGTCGGCCCATGGGTTTACAGATGTTTAGGCCTCTTTTGTAATGTATAAATAGAAAGTTAGGCGATGTAAGTGTGTGTGTGTGTGTGTATGTATGCTAAGTGAAAAGGCATAAGTGTGTGATACCAAGTGCTAAGTGCAAGTGGTAGTCTACATGCTTTGTGCATGCTATGTGAGACTTGCAAGGCTAAGTGAAAGTGACTGTAAGAAATTGAGTAGAATCTTTGTGCTGTAACCTAGATAGGGGATGGAGGATCTGGTGAGGTGCACGCAGACCTCCTGTCCTATGTGGAGTAGGATCTTGTGGCTCTGTGCATGTAGATGATTGACCAAAGATAATAAAAGAGAAGAAGAGTTGGTGGACGTAGCCCCAAGCTGGGGGTGAACCACACATATCCTATGTTGTTATGCTTTGTGTGATGTATTGATGTGTTTATGTGTTTACTTGCTTAAGTGCTTTGATATAGATGAATGATAAATAGATATGTTAATTATTTGTGCTTAATAATATGGATGAATACTATATCTAACCTACATGAATGTGCTTAGTGCTTGAATATGCTAGATCTGGGTGAAAACTGCAGTGCTCTGTAATTAGGGTTTTATCTGCGAAGTAGATACTGGTTAAATACTAATGAACTGTAACTACTAAGTGATTTGTTAAGGCGTTGTAATCACGGATCAGTGTCCCAGATAAGGTTGCAAACATATGAGTCCTGCAACCACCCCTACCTCTACCTCAGGTGAGACTTCATTTGCTTCATAGGTGTTGCCGAAACGATCGGTAGTTAGGGTTTTGTTGGTGCGTTGTTGTATCATTGAACCCTAGGCATGCCCTTGTGCCAACAAAACCTTCCAGTTGCACTATGTAGTTTCCTGTTACCTCAACCTAGTCTAGGATTCCCTTGCCCTAGGTGGAGCTTAGTCCCAACTCGGGGGTGACCCACTACTGAGCATGATGGGCAACGTGGTCTATGCCTGGAAGGTTCGTGGAAGGTTTTCACATAGTTGGTGGATTTAATCCAACTAAAAGATAAGTATCAGGCTGTTCGTAATTTATATGTTATGCATGTTTGTGCTACTGATGCTTGAATGTTATCATGTGTTCCATTGCATGTGGATTTACTGTTAATCTTGTTGAATTTGAATGGTAACAATAACTCTGTGTTATGTGTTTTATTTCTATTAAAATGCATGTTATATATATATATGTGTGTGTGTGTGTGTGTGTGTGTGTGTGTGAATATTCCACAGTGGTAGCCTTACCCGATCTCTGTGGAGGGCCGGGGATGCTACAATTTGGTATCACAGCTAATTCATAGCTGAGTAGTGGCATTTCCCAATCCAGTTGATGGTTGGGGATGTTACAAATTGGTATCATAGCTTTGAAGGCTAAGTTAAGGTTGTGTAGGTGGCATTGCTTGGCCTGTTGGTGGCTGGGGATGTTACAATATGGTATTAGAGCTTAAAAGGATAAGTCAAGGTTTTGTAGGTGGCATTGCCTGGCCTGTTGGTGGCTGGGGATGTTACAATATGGTATCAGATCCATGGTTACAACACTGAGCCTGGATAGGCCATGTTAGTGGAATTTGAAGAAAAAGTTTCAGAAAGAATTGTTGTCGAAGTAGACAAAATTCAAGTTCTAACCCATGGTTTCAACGCTGATCCTGGATGGGTTGGATAAGTGGTCATTAGACCTGATGTTTAAGGTGGAAATTGTGTTTGGAGAAACCAATTTCAAAAATTAGAACATTCCTGAGTGCCAAAAGTTTACCTTGGACATGTTAAGAATCTCAGGAGGAGTAGCGGTGTTGTAAAACCACGACATAAGTGGTGTTGGGATGTAGAGTAATGTGGACCTTAGGATCTGTTCGAGAGAAGGAGAATCCTTCACGACCGTAAGATCTGGTAGTGTTGCAAGGTAGTTAACCATGAATTCCTTTGGAAATATGCATAGTAACAGTGTCTGTTCTGCGTCGTAGGATCTGTTCGGAAGGAAGGGAAATCCCTTACGACCGTCAGATCTGGGGAAGGTGTAGAGGTGTTAATCTGGAAGCCCTTCAGACTTCGTGACTTCGGTGAAGCCTGATGTCAAAAACAAGAGAAGGGTCAAATCTCAAAGCTTCGAAGTGGGTCTACACCATAGATTTGGAGAGGAGAGCTCGACCATTGGATCAAGCCAATGTTAAAATGTCAAACGCAGTAGTAAAGGGCGAAAGTTCCCAAAGAGCCGAAGTAGTGAGTCATGATGGCATCACTTGGATGGATGTGGACACATGGTATGTGTGCCACATGTCAGTAGGTTTCGAGCCTATGGCAGGTTGAAATGCCATATTGAACGTGACTTGTGAGACCCATCTTATTGGGCCACGAGTCAGTCGCTAGTATTCCGCCACATAGCACTCCGTATGAGCATGGTTAGTGGGACCCGAGGTTACATAACAAAGTTAAAGGTCGGAGGACCCACAGTGGCGTTGATCATGATACACCAAGATCAACAACCAGGTGGCATTGCAGGGACCCAAGTTGCGTGTTGTGGTTTCATCGAGGGGTTACGTGTTAGCGTCAGAAGAATTGCGGGATGAAAGGCGGGTTACTCCAAACCATCATTGCATGCCCCCGCAATTGGAAAATGTTAAGTGATGTGACGTAATGATGTCAACAAAGGTTACATGGGAATGTTTGGATATTAATAGTTCAGATGTGTGGATGCGAGATCATTCGAAGCTCCGAAGTCCCAAAGACCCAAATTTCCATAACTCAGACACCTAAGGTTCCATACTAAGTGTCAGTCATCAAATGTTGAGTAGACGTGGATGGTTGATATGCCCTACTTCACGAGTTCGGTAATCTGGAACTTCGAGAGATTGTTGTGTTGTGTTTTGAAAACTTTTGAAGCCGAAGTCCCGGGTAAGCACCCATTGATATAGATCTTGATCACTGCCCATGGTCACGTGGGTCGGGGGCTGAGAGAATAGGGTCTAGTGCCTGATAACTGTGTGAAAGAAGGGAAAAGGGTTAGGAAGGAAGCAGGTGGGTTTCGTCTGGTTCGAACTCGCATCAAAAGAATACTGAAGACCTAGAACTTTGTGATAGGGTCCAACAAATATCTAAGAGCCATTAGCTCATATAAAAGAGATCATTTCACAAGAAGTGCATCAGAAAATAAGAACAAGTTTTAAAGGATCATAGCTTTCTACTCAAGGCTCAGAATTGAGCAAGGAAGATGTGATTGGGAAGGTGTTGAAAAGAGGAATCTAGATGTAATGGTTACATTAAAACATGCAAAGTGCTAGAGATGTCTCCAGATAGAAGAAAGAAGGAAAGAGAGATACTTCTTGGTCTTTAGATGAATTTTCATTGTAATGTGTTTGTGAAAGACATGAGTTGTAATCATGTTTTTTTTTTTTTTTCGCTGAAATGAATAGAATAGAGAAAATTGATCCAATTGTATAGTGTTGATATGGTTTCATAGTTTACTATTATTATGTGTTTTGTGAACATATGATCTTGGTGAGTGAATGAGTTTGTGAAGAAATTGAATAAGTTTCAAGTGTTCTCTTCTGTAAGATATGCAAGGAGTTCATATCAAGCGCAAGGAGTGCGTATAGAGGAAAATTGTTTTTCGAAGGGCTCAAGAAGATGAGAATAGAGTGTGCCAGGAGGGCACCATAAAGTATTTTGGAAGACACATAAGGGATGAGTCCCTTTGAGACTGATTAAGTTAAAATCTCAGGGAGAAACAATGCAAGTTTTCACGCAGAGCGCAAGTGTGCGCCAGGGTGAAGTTAAAATTTCATTAACAAAAGCTCAAGAGGGAAAACATCGTTGAAGCCTTAGAAATATTCAAAATCCTTCAAGTTAGGGATGAATTCAAGTCCAGAAGAATTTATGCCAAGATATTTGGCAAGAAGTAATTGAGAACCTGAACAGATGGTAGGAATCCTTGGAGGGAGAAGCACCGATAGCCGTGCGTCGTTAGATCAAAAGAAATTGCGAGGAGGATAATGTTGAGAGTCATTCAACACTCAAAATCTCAGGAGAGGTAGTGAACCATCGATCTCAAGGAAGATCGAACCGTTGATCCCTTTCATTGGGAAATTGAAAATCGAGAGTTGGGAGAACGGAGGAACTTGCTCTCGAAAATCCTGAAACATGAACATCTGATTTGCGAGGAGAGATCTAGACCATTGAATCACGACGAGTGTGAGTCATTGATCTGACGTACTTGAATTTCATGAATTCAGAAGTTGGAAAGGGGAAGAGAATTGTTTTCTGATTTCACAAACCACAAAGTCCTAATTCATGAGAAAGGATCCACACTGTTGGATTATGAGGAGATGTGAGTCATTGGATCTGACTCACATGGATTTCGGAAAACTAGAGATCGGAAGAAAAGAGGGGAACTATTTTTTGAAACCTCTAGACTGTCGAACCTGAAAAGTTGTGGACCATTGATCTAAGGTGAACATAGTTCAGGATTTTGGAACTCGGGAGAAAGGAGGAGAGCCAATCCTCAAAGTTCGTGAAGCGTAAAGTTTCGTAGCGCTTGGAAGCTGGGCCCCAACTCATAGCTAGAGTTCATGCCGATGGAAGTTAAGAGAGGACCTAGGACGTGCTAGACTCTTATTTTGGATTTCAAGGATAGAGAGAGTCGAGGGTGAGTCATATTAAAACACCCGGTACACGAAATCTTGAAACGCATTTTGGATAGGCGTGTGGTCATAGTAGAGGAAGCTTGCACCTGGCGCTAGTTCTCGTGGGTGAGGTTTCACACAAGGCCTGTGGATTTGTTTCGTGGAGGTTCTAGTAGGGACCTGAAGAGCTACCCCAGGTCCAAGAGTTGAATATCCATTGACTAAGAGGTCAGCAAATGTCGTTGAGGTGGGGGAACTACATCGAAAGTGCTCAGGGTAGGAATAATCATGCACAGTGATCACAGTGGGACCACAAGAAGATTCAAGAATCCAGGAAGAATTGAATACTTCTAGGATCAACAAGAAAAAATTTTATAGGGAGAAAGAAGTTGCTGCAATTTTTGTGGCAGCAAGTATGTTATGGCTGGTTAGGTCAGCCAGAGGAAAGAATGCTTGCATGTTTGCAAGTGTTGTTGGTGATGTTGTTGCATAAGGGAGGAATCAACAAAGGGCTGAAGTGTTGGTTATAAGTTTGATGAAAGAAGCATGAAAGCTTCTACTGCAAGCAAATATTTAGGTAGTATAAAATTTATTAATGGTAGTCATGTAATAACTATTAAACATTGCAACAGGAAAGTTGCAAGCCAGGTAGTCACAAGAATAGAGACTACAACAAATTTTATGTTCAGAAAATTGAAATAATAAACTTACTGTTATTAATTATGAACATGCATATGCATAGAATGATGAGTCATTCTATTTGGTCAAGTTGTTTGGTAATTGTGATTGAATTTCTAGGTCCAGACAATTCTAAGATCATTGCATAAGGTGTTGTACATGTTGAATTATGATGTATAGAAAATACTGACAATTTTTTGGTTGTATGAAAGAGGAAGCATTACAGGAAAAATGGTATGCAGTTTGGTGCATGTGGAAAACCATAAGGATGGTTGCATTCATAATATGACAATAGCCAAGATGAATTATGAAATGGAATTTCCTATTTTGGGGAAAAGGTTGAATTCCTTTTTGAACTAAGTTGGAGCTCCTAAATGAACTATTTTATGTTTTCTCATGATAACTACAAGTGGGTGATGCAGATCAGATGATGTTGATTAAATTTAGAATGTTGATTACAAATAGTAGCTTGAGAAGATGATGATTGGAAATCTCTTAGGGAAGTTGGAACTCCGGGAGCCATAGTGCTTCGAGACTTCCTGAGCCAGCCTATTACTGAAGCCCAAGGAAAGGAAGGTGTAGTAGCCAATGGACTGTGTGACAGTGAAGGTGTAGACTCCTGGGGTGGGACATGCATGTGGGGAATGAGAGACCATTGGTTGGAGTGCTGCTGAGGTTTGAATGGTTGGAGTGTTGTTGAAGTTTGGTACCTTGGCCTAGACCATGTGGATATGGATTGTGGACTGTGGCTATCTTGGGAAGCCATTGCCCCGATGGATTCATATCCCTACTTAGGGGTGGAAGGTATTCTCAAATCAAAAGATAAGTACAATTCTCTAATTATTGTATGTTGTGTATGTTGCATATAGGTTATAATGTTATTAGAATTGTCTGTATATACATATATATACATTGCATATATGCTTTCATTACCTACATCCACGACTGTACATAATGTGTTTCATCTTTCATTTCTTAAAGAATATATACCTAATGCTAATCATGTAATCGACTTGAATGTGATTCAGGTGGAGCAAGAAGGTGTCTTGCAAGTGCATCTGGTGCCCATATTGGACCGGAAGAGAAAAAAACTCTAGAATCGAACCATAGGGCTTGTAAAGGTCTAGTGGAGCTAGTACGGTTCTGAGGACGCGACATGGGAGCATAAAGATGCTATGCGGGAAGAATACCCACATATTTTTGAAGATTTTGGAAATCTTGTTGATGCTGTGTGAAAGTTGCACTGAGGATAGTGCAAAAATAAGGGGAGGGGATTGTAATATCCCCAAGGATGAGCCCTAGTTGTATTTATAAATTGTAAACATGTTTTATAGGCCGGTGAGCCGAGTTATAATAATCTAGAAGGTTTATTTGGTGATTAGGCTGGAGAGCCTAGGTGTTAAAGGCTAGGTGCCTGATTTTGTATATGTAATTATGTAGATCATTAATAAAATATAAACATCCTTGCGTGCAGACCAACCATGAAGAATGAGTGATGGGGGACTAAGATTCCACAAGGTTGGGTAAGGGAGGAGGCTAAGTGTGTGGGCCTAGGGGCTAAGCTAGGGGGCTTACCTCTAAAGGGGATAATAATTTATTGTTATTTCGTGAAGGATAAGGTGGACATGTTGAGTGTTTTCCTAAGTTCCTGTAAAGGGAACGCGTGTTAAGTCTAACTCATGTGGCTCCAGGAAGACAAGTGTCAACCTGGGCACATGCAATTAAAAGCTGAAGTGTCAGCTGTGTTGGGGGTTCACGGGTCTTTCTTCCATCCTCTGTCTGAGTTCGTTGGGATGCCCATCTAAACCCGTTTTTCCTCTGCACTCAACCTCTATGTTTTTTTCTTTGGTCGCGCACTTGAAACCAAAGGGAAAAACCTGTGGACTGATCCGTCGTCTAACATTTTCTACCTCTCCATAGTCATGCATCCTGAACCCAGTGAGAACCCACAGACTGAGCCGCGTCTTCTGTGAAGCCCGAGCATCCCATATATGTCTATTCTGTGTGTGTGTCCTAACTATTGGCGGTTGTGGCCACATAGTTCTTGGATTGAGTGTGGCTTGTTGCCTTCTGTTTTCCTGAGTTGTATTGACCAGTGGTTGTTTACCTCACCTTGCGGGAATTAATTTTAAAGTGGATGAAGAACTAGGTTTCTAGGCCCGTGGTTGAAGAGGTAGGTTTTTAGGCCTGTGAGAAGCTCTCTCCAGGTGAGAGAGTCTGCTGTGAAGTGGTTTTCTCCCAAAGAGAGTCTAGCACCAACTACGAAGCTCTGCGAATTTCTAATCCAGCCTGTTTCCGAGACCTAGAGAGGAAGGTGAAGCACCGATGGATTGTGCTTGTGAAGGTATATACTTCTGGGTGGAATAGGCATGTGGGGAATGAGAGTCCGTGAGTAGTGGGTGTAAGAAGGCTCCCGGAGAGAACCCTTCTAATTGCACTGTGCAGATTCCTGTGACCTCAGCCTAGTCTAGGATTCCCTTTCCCTGGGTGAAGCTTAGTCCTAGCTTGAGGGTGACCCATTGTTGAGCATGATGAGTAGCATGGTCTAATTTTGGGAGGTTCATGGAATTTCTGCACGTAGTTGGTAGATTTAATCCAGCTAAAAGATAAGTATCAGTCTGTGCTTAATTTATATGTTATGCATGTTTGTGCTATTGATGCTTGAATGTTATCATGTGTTCCGTTGCATGTGGATTTACTGTTAATCTTGTTGAATTTAAATGGTAACAATAACTCTGTGTTATGTATTTTATTTCGATTAAAATGCATGTT
>JASDQU010107168.1:93168-143824 GCA_032191745.1 Picea mariana
TGGAGGGAGGAATGGATGATGGGAGAGAGAGGGATGGGAGGGACAATTCTAGAGGAAGAGAGAGTAGGGAGTGAGAGAGGGTGTAAGGTACCAGATCTATTATAATAGTATAAAAAAAATACCATAGAAAATAATAGCATAACGACACAGTGTGTGAAACCAAAGAACCAAAATAATACCTTTGTTGATAGGAAACAATGTTCACTTTCCTCTTCAAGGGGGAAACCTCTAGTAGAGCAGTGCTCTATTACAATAATTCTCAAGACAAAAATTCTCATGCCTCCTCTTATTTATACTAATTCTATCTTCTAAATAACTTTCTAGCGAAATATCTTTCTAGAAGAAGAAGATTATATTAGGTCTTTGTTGGCATGTGCACACAAATAGGTTCGAGACCCTGGGTTCAAAGTAAGTTTTCCAAAAAAACCCTACAAATACTGACCCTTTCGGCATCACCTGCGAGTAGGTGAAGTCTCACCCGAGGTATCTTTAT
Organism: Picea mariana; assembly: GCA_032191745.1. Classification (NCBI taxonomy): domain Eukaryota; kingdom Viridiplantae; phylum Streptophyta; class Pinopsida; order Pinales; family Pinaceae; genus Picea; species Picea mariana. Next base: position 93,662 of record JASDQU010107168.1, read on the forward strand.
GGGGATTGTAGGAACCAACATTCTTTGGTGATGAGGGAAATAAGGAAGGCGTGCTCTTTCATACCTACAATACTCTTTCACGCACTACATCCTAGTTAATATGTCCTCATTACTTAATTATTTATGCATATATATTCTCACCATTTAATAGTTAAACATACAATTAACGTTATTGTTCATGAATATTTCAACATTATTAGTAAATATAAGCATTCATCCATATTAAAAGAAATAATTAACATCATACAGTCATGAATTAACATATTACAAGCTAGAATAATCATTCCACAACATAATTTGACACATAGTTATCATGGTTCACACCCTCCTGAGCTACGTCCACAAATATTCACTTCTTTATTATACTTAAAGAATTCATCTTGTGCTCTGCACTACAATAGGTTTTCAACATAAAATTCTCTTCTTACATTCATGGATGCTTTACAAAAAACATCCTACAATCACAACCATTCCTTATAACTCTTCTAGTTATTCGACTTCGCCTTTGCTCTCTTTCGTCGTTTTTGTTGCTTTGAACTCTCTCACTTTCATAATATTTTCTCAAATCTCAAATTTCTTCCCCTTTTTCTCATATTTTATTTCCAACTCATAATGATTTGGCTCCCACTCATGATCGGCTGGTGACAACTCATTATGCGCTAGATACATCTCATGCTCAACTGGTTTTCCCATTTTTTACGGGACCTTGTTCCTTCCTATCCCCCATATTCTTCTCTTTATTCTCTCTTCTTTCTTGATATTCTTGATGTTGTTCATTTTCTCTATGTGTCATTTCTTCTCGTTGTTCTCTATCCAACCTACCTTCCCAACAATATTCTTACATTGACTTGTTATCATTTATTAAATAGGCCTTATAAACTAATTCCATCCTTTATTACATGGAAAATACATTATTCTACCAACATGAAGTGTTAGGGAGGTTATGTCCCTAACATTCCCTCCCCCTTGAATATAACCTTGTCCTCAAGGCTTGAGATAAGGAAATTGTTGTAGAATGGTAGTAGACTCCAAGGTGGCATCTTATAGAGTAATATCTTTCCACTGCACTAACACTTCCCGGATGGTGCACTAACAGAGACAACATTCACACTATTCCAAGACTACTTGGGGTTATAACCAAATGGAACCTTCTACATCCAACTCAGGGAGACATGCTTGAGTTTTTCACTTAGTTCCAATCACCTTCTTTAAGAATGAGACATGAAAAACATGATGGAGCTTAGAATCACTAGACAGAGCTATGTGGTAGGCGATGAGCCCCACATGCTTGAGAATGGAATAAGGACCACAAAAATTGGGAGCAAGCTTCTGACAATGTCCAGCTTTGAGTGAAGTCTACTTATAAGGTTGCAGATGAAGAAACACTTGGTCCCATTCAACAAATTGGCGTTCATAATGACCTTGAATGACTTGTTTCTTCATGTGATTTTGAGCCATCACCAAATTTTCTTTGAGGGTACGAAGAATAGCCTCGAGTACTGTAAGATTTTTTTCAACCTCCTTAACCTTAGAGACACCTAGAATGTGAGAGAAATAATGGTGGATTTTTTCCATATACTGCGTCAAAAGGATTCATGCGAGTGACCGTATGGTAAGATGTGTTGTAACACCATTTATCCATTTGTAACCACTGAGCCCATTGATGTTGGCGGGTAGATGAAAAAAACCTTAAATATGTTTCCAAACACTTGTTGAAAATTTATGTTTTTCCATCATTCTGGGATGATAGGTGGTGCTAAGATGTAAATGGGTGCCTTGTATCTTGAAAACGTATTTCCAAAAATTGTTGGTGAACGTGGGATCCTTGTCAGATACAATAGAATGCGACATGCCATGAAGTTTGAAGATATTATCCATGAAAACTTAGGCCACTGTGGATGCAGTAAATGGATGTTGCAGAGAACATAAATGAGCATATCTGGAAAGAGGATCAACCACCACCATGATGATTGTCTTGTTATTGGATTTAGGGAGGCCCACAATGAAATACATAGATATATACCGCCAAATAGAAGGGGAAATTGGAAGGGGTTGGAGTGTTCCAATGGATTTGACTGTTTCTCCTTTGTTTCATTGACAAACATCACATTCAACCACAAAGGTGTGTATGTCCTATTTCATACCATCCTAGAAAAAATAATTTTTGACCCTTTGATAGGTTTTGGAAAACCCTGAATTCCCAGCGGTGGATGAAGCACGAAGCTCAAAAAGAACCGTAGATTTTAAGTTGTGATTGTTTTCTTAGATAGAGACGACCTTTGTAGAGAATCTCATTATTATTCCAAGAGTACCCTGGAGAGGATGGGGCATTTTCTTTCAATTGTTGTATCAAGAAAGATATTTTTGGATCTTGCAACCATTCCTAACGAGTAGCTTGGATCCAATCAGGTACAACAAAGGAGAGGAAAAAGAGGGACCATTCTTCTTTATATTTTCGGGAAAGAGAATCAACAACCACATTTTATTTTCCCTTCTTGTAAATGATCTCATAATCATGGCCAAATATCTTGGTGACCCATTTTTATTTCTCCAGGGATAAATATTTTGTTCCAGAAAATACTTGAGGTTCTCGTGACCAGTTTTAATCTAGAAGCGTTTCCCTAGTAGATAAGGACACTAGAGATCCACGACATGTAGAATAGCCAACATTTCCTTTTCATAGATGGATTGGTCCAAATTTCTATCTGAAAGTTGTCTGCTAGTGAAGGTCAAAGGCGGACCATGTTGCATGAGGACTTCCCCAATTCATTTTCTGGAAGCATCACATTCCCAAACAAAATCCTTGGTGAATTCGGGAAGGGATAGGACTAGATTTGTGCACATAGCATCTTTCAAGGACTAGAAGGATTGTTCAACTGTTAGAGTCAAAGTGAAGGAATTATTTTTGAGGAGAGAAGTGAGAGGTGATGTAATTTTTCCATAATTCTTAACAAAATTATGATAATAACCCGTTAAACCCAAAAAGACATGCAAGATCTTAAGATTTTTAGGGAGAGGCCAATCCTGCATAGCTTCAATTTTGTTAGGATCCACCCGTACACTATCCTTTCTGACAATATGACTGAGGTACTCCACTTTTGAGGCTCCAAAGGCACATTTAGATTGTTTGAGGAAAATATGGTTCTTAGAGAGTAGTTGGAGAAATTGATCCACGTGGGCAAGATGGGATGTCCAAGTTTTACTATAGATGAGAATATCATAAAATAAAAATAAGAAACAATGACGGAGAAAAGGATGGAAGACATGATTCATGAGAAATTGGAAGGTGGAGAGGGAATTAAACAGGCCAAAGGGCATGGCCAAGAACTCATAGTGACCCTCATGAGTTCTAAAGGAAGTATTAGGAATGTCTATTTCTTTCTTATGTATCTGGTGGTATCCAGAACAAAGATCAAGTTTAGTAAATTATTGAGCACCACTCAATTCATCTACGAGATCATCAATGACAAGAATGTGAAACTTGTCTTTGATGGTGAGTTTATTGAGGGAACAAAAGTCAGGACACATGCACCAAGTACCTTCTTTCTTGAGTGCCATGACCACAAGATAATAATAGGGGCTGGTACTAGGAAGGATAACACCCACTTGGAGAAACTCTTGCATGAATTTATCAATTTCATTCTTTTGGGAAAAGGGGTGACGATAAGGGAGAACATTGGGAGGAAGACTGTCAGGGTCAAGAGGAATGGAATGATCATGAAAACCATGGGAGGGGGAATTCCTTGAGGAGTGGAAAAAACATCTTGGTATTTGGAGGTGATATATTGTAGGTCAGGATGCACGAAGAGTATCTCAACTACTTGAATAGAACGGATTTGGTAAATAATACGTGAATGACCTTTGTTGATAAGATTTTACATTTGATGGGAACTAATGATATTGGGAGAACCTACTGCGAGTCCTTGGAATTGATATTGTTGTCCCTCTTGGTGGAATTGAATGGTTAATTCTTTAAAATACATGAGAATGGGGCCCATAGTGCATAACCATTCAACACCTAGCACAATGTCACAACCGCCTATGTCAAAGGAAAACATATGATATTTTAGGTGGTACTGTCCAATTTGAAGACATACATTTTGACAATTAGCACCACATTTCATGGAGTCGACATTGGCTATCATGATTTGAAAATTTATGATGACACGAATATAGAAATTGGTTTCCTGGGAAATGCAGCGGTGAATAAAATTATGGGTGCTTCCACTGTCAACAAGGATGATGACTTTCCTATTCTTAATATAGCTAATGATATTGAGGGTTTTTGGAGCAAAGAAGCCAGTGAGGGAATGCAATTAAATCATGGGGTCAACTTCGGGTGGTTCAGTGGGCTCCATAGTAGGATATGGATGGGGTATCTCATCAACAGGGGGAACTGCAACTTCTTATTCAACAACATCCTCTGAAATGGACATGAAAATCTTTTTTTCTTTACACTTGTGCACTCGAAAATATTTTTCATCAAAATTATAGTAAAGACCCATTAGTTGACGCTTTTCCATTCTAACTAGAGTTAATTTCTGGACCTTGAGGGGAGTTGTAGGGGGGGTAGGATTTGTGGGGTGAGGGTGAGGAACAACAGAGGGTTTTTTATTCTATAAAAAAATAACTTGTTGGCTTCTTTGGCACGTTTAGTAGCTTCCAACCAAGTCTGAGGGCGAGCCATGAGGACTTGGGCTCAGATTTCATCCTTTAGGAAAATGATAAAGTATTCATGGAAGAATGCATCGGTCATGACCTTCGTTATGAAGGAAAAATGCTCAATGGAATTTATAAAGTCTTCCACTATGCTTGACTATTTCAACTTGGTCAAATGTCCTAAATAGTGGGTGTCAGTGTCAAAGTGCTCATAGAGATATACAACAAATTGGGTCCATTAAATATACCCATGTCATGCATTTTTACACCATTTTCATCGTTCAAGATCTAGATAGAGAAAAACATAATGAAGTTTGGAAAACTCCTTGGTAATGCCATGTAGAAATAAATAATGCTCCATTTGAGTGACTGAACCTGTGGGGTAAGAGCCATCAAATTTATTGACCTCAACTCGGGGAATATGGGGGTCATGATGACAAGAGTTAGAATGAAAAATCATAGAATGGTAGGAATCAACACCGTCGAAGTGGGGAGGTTGGTCTGAGGAGGAAGGGCCCTAGGGGAGGTTCAACAACTGGTTGAAAATAGATTGGAGGGTGGAAAATTTCCCCATGAATTTGGCATCCATGGCATCAAATTGTTGCTAGAATTGGGTCTCTAATTTTTCAATGTGATAATTGGCGGAAGAAATCTCATAAGTCACTTGGTGGAGGGACTCCTTGGTCTGAGTGATGGAATCTTGCAGGTATTTGTTGTGAGTGGTGGCCATTTGGATATGAGGGGTGACTGTAAGGGAAATGGGTGGGTGGGACCACAAAAAACAAGGATTTATAAGTGATAGGTACCACAAACATCAGGGGAAAAAGGGGAATATAATGGGAGATTTGGAAAATAGGGGCATTGGGAAGGGGGTCGGGTCCACTGAAAAACAAAGTCTTGAAAATGAAAGGTACCATTGTGATCGGGGAAAGGAGAGGAATAAAATGGCATAGGTCCCAAATAAGTGTGTCGAAGGGACCACTATACTCATTTTTTTTAACTCCTACAGAGTTATACTCCGATCTGAATAATATTGCAGTGGAGAAATGACCAAATTCTTAACAGGAAGAAATGTGTAGTAAAACCCGAATGTAGGAGGTAAGGTTTCACTATAATAGATATTGTTTGTTCCTTTTCTAATCTACTTCTATCCCAAAGGTTAGGGTGTTTATGGTTTCTACAGACAATGGTTTTTCCTGTGCAAATTGGTGAGATATCTAGTGTCACACCTAATGTGGTCAATAAGGAACCAATTAGGCCTTCAAATTCCAAATAAATAACACTTTTTGTGTCCAAAAACTTGAGTTCTCATTCGAAATCACCCAATCTTGATTCACCTGTAGGAAAATTCTAATGTAGGAGGTAAGGTTGCACTATAATAGATCTTGTATGTTCCTTTTCTGATCTACTTATGTCCCAAAGGTTAGGGTTTTTATGGTTTCTACAGACAATGGTTTTTCCTATGAAAATTGGTGAGATAGCTACTACCACACCTAATGTGGTCAATAAGGAACCAATTAGGCCTTCAACTTCTAAAGAAATAACACTTATTGTGTCCAAAAACTTGAGTGCTCATTCGACATCACTTGGTCTTGATTCGACTGAAGATATAGTAACTTTCATAAAAAGATGTAGAATCAATCAAGGCATGTATAGGTCCATAGAAAGAGAAGTCAGAGAAAGAAAATTAGAAGGGAAGAAGGATTATTTGGTTGAGACAAAATATGGTGAATCTATTGGACCAAATGCTGCAAGGTGGTCCTCAAATTTGGGCATGAGAGTAAGGTCTCATTTGGATGCCATCAAAGCCAATTTTGCAGATCAAGATGAAAGAAATGTGGATCTAGTGATTCGAAAAATGGAAAGTTCCTTTGAGACTTTTGGTGGAAGGATTTCCACCAAATATTACAAAAATAGGATGAGAAAATTGATTAATAATTTTAGGCATAAAGGCAAAAAATAAATCTTGGATGGAAAAGAAAGGGACGACAACTTGACTCCCAAACAGTGGGAGGATTTGAAGGAAAGTATGTGTGCTGAAGAGTATGTGTAAAAGAGTACAAAAGAGAAGATAGAAAGAGATAATGTGAGGGATTGATTTATTTTGGGTCATGGTGGGTGGCGAGCCAATCAAAACATGTTTGTAAGTATATGGATTTTTTGTTGAATACATTATGTATGGAATTTTTGTAAGTACATTGTGTTATATTGCATTTTGATTCTTATATATATCCAACTAATTATGTATTGATAATGATTTGTAGGTTCAAGGAGCTAATAGATCAGAAATTGATGTGAGAGAAATGATTGACCAATATATAATGGAAGATATAGAAAATTATAAACATAAGCATATATCAAAAAATCCAATAGAAAGATCATTGCCATCTAATGAAGTTGAGAAAAGACTAACCGCATATACATATGTTGAAAATGATAGTGAGAATTATAAACATGTAATGGAATGCATAAATGGGTTGACAAAGACAGTGTCAACCATAGCCACCTCCATTGAACATATCATTGATTCATGGAAAAATAAGGGATGTCATAGTGATTTAGATGAGGTAAACTAATTACCATTCCCTTGCAAACATTTCTTCACTTGATTTCATAATCTGATTTAATTGTCTTAGGTCTGATTTTTAGAGTTTTAATGTTATATTTACTATTTTTCTACTATATTATTGTGTCCTTATAATGTTATATTTGATTTGTGCATGATGTAATCACATGGAGGATAAGATTAAAGGATCTCCCAACATTGATGTGTCTCATCATTCTCGATCAGTGTGTACAACTCTTGTTGGACGCATTTCAAATATTGACTCGGTGAGTGCATTTAATTTTGTTATATAAATAATTATACATGTTTTTGGAATTTAATTGTATTTTTTTTATTATATTTATGTATACTTTTTGTTTTGTTTTTTACAGTGCCCATTAACTCTAGCAAAGCGTGAAGCATTCCAAGTAGGTGATAAAGTTAACATACTATATCCATATGACGGTGTTATTTCTAGCACTGAATGAATTCAGTCAAGTGCTATGATCCATGGAGCGCCACTTGGTCCTGAAGATGCCAATATACTTGTCATTAATGTCACAACATACCCGTTTCCTATGAAGATACAATTGATGGATGCGAATGTTTGAAGAAAACAAAAATGAGTTTCATTCGGTGGCCAAAGAAGTATTTGAGAAAATCATCGATCTAGATGATCATGTTTTATGAATCAGTTGCAAACTTTTTGTTTACTTTACATAGTCTTTAAACCATATAAACTTACTTTACATAATATTCAGACCATTTAAAATTACTTTACATAGTGTTCAAACCTTTTTCCTTTAAGGGAATATGACCTGATATATAAGGACATGTTTTAATGCATCTATTCATTGGTTCATTTCATTTAATGTTGCTTGTGGTGCGATTAGAAATGTTGTTTTTGTCATTCCTACAAGGAGTGATATAAGGGAATGTTTTAATGCATCTATTCGTTGGCTCATTTTATTTAATGTTTCTTTTGGTGCCATTAGAAATGTTGTTTCTTCCATGCCTACAAGGACTGATATGAGATTGCAAGAGTGTGTGTTTACATGCCACTATTTCTATGCTTTGTCTTTGTATTTGATTTCTATTTTTTTACCTTATTAAATGAGTCTCTTAGAGTGAACAAATTGTGTGAGTGTAAATAGATTCTTGTATAGAAAGTCAATATCTGTTGAATTGGAGCAAGATAGAATATTGTTACATACTAGGAAGACTAATATTTTTTTTTTATATATTTAGGTTAATAAAGGGTTAACAGACTTAATAGTTGACAATGTTGAGAATAACTTATTGTGCAAGCCTCATATATGATGGGGAGTAAAGTGTGTTTCTCCATTGAAGCTAGTCTAATAAAATGATTTCAAAAAGTAAGAATTAAGACATTTCCATTTATGATGATGGGAATATATTATGAATGCCATTTTCATTTAATATATAATTGCTTGAGATGATTTTTTAGATTTTAACTATTTTATCTTATGTAGGTTGTATTCTATTTTTGTTTACATTTTTAAACTGCAATTAATGGATCATAGGATTTGGAGTACATGTATTTGGGTTGTTTGGTATTTATTGGTGTAGTGTTTCCTCCACATGGGACTTTAAATTTTGACAGGTGAGGACTTTCAGACCCATCCTTTTCATCTTTCCTTTTACCTTGTGCTAGATTTGTGATGTTTTGGTCTAGCCTAAATATTGAGACAAAGTCATTGTGTATTCCTTGTATCTGATCCTCATGCATCCCCTGATTACCTGTTAACCTATAGGGTATTATTCTCATATTCCTTGATGAATATTGACCTACCTGTTGAGTAAAAGATATGAAATAATCTTACTCAAGCATTTTCAGAATTTACTTGGCTAAAGAAAAGTAGACATGAATATCAATCTATGTTTATAGCCAACAAAAATAACATCCTAACTCACAAGTATTAATTACGAGTGCTTAGGCTAGTATTTTATCAACAAAAAACTTATTGGAAGTTCACTTTTTATGTAATTTTTTGAATATAGTAGTTGCTGAAATAAATGTAAGAACAGAAGTGAAGACGCCAAGACAATAATCAAGACAGATGAGACATAAAACAATCCTTTATTTCATTCCAATTCACCAAAGAGTCATTTTCTTTACAAAATCTCATACAGAAATCTTGGACCAAATTCAAACTTAGACATCCCCGATGGAACATACAAAAGGACCTCTGACAGAAAACCAAAACTGAACTTTAAAAACTGAATCAACTTGCCATAGATTTCTGCCCACTCGAATCTGCACAATATCCTTTATCAGTCATGAAAATTAATTCACAAACAAACAAGTCTACACAGACTATCAAATATAGATCAACACCTCTGAAAAAAAAGTGTTTGAATGATTTGATTCAGCCCTAAATATTGATGTCTACAATAAGACCCTGCTATCACAAAAGAGAATTAGGTTGTGATGAATATATGAATGAATGAAAACTGAACTATCTCATCATAACTCAAAGAGAAAACCTTAGCATGCTCCTGCTTCTCTCTCCTTCTTGTTCCTCCCTTCCTTGTCGCTTTTAACAAATTAGAGTTGGTTGAATAAGTTGAACCAACTCATTAGTTAAGTTAATTAAAAGACTCAACTAACTTTAGTTAGGGGGAAGAGTAATAATTATAATTAAGGGTCATAATTAAATAATAACTAGTAGGTGGGACCCCTTGTGACTCCATTTAGTTCATAACAATCATAACAATCATTAGTTAAGCAAAACACACCTCCTTGTGTCTCCCATCAACATATTTACTTTTGGTAATTTAAACTCATGAAATTTGAAATTATTTCAAAAATAATACTCATATATCCAAAATAAACATGTTGCCAAAGATTCTTGAGTCAACTGTCATAAAACAATAGATATAATAAAAAAAATCAAAATCCATATTTCCGAGTCTGTGATGCTACCCTTCCTTGGTTGTTGCTGTCACCTCTTAATTTTCCTGAATTTTCCTTTGGCTGTGCAGAGCCTTTAGGATTAATCTCACTGATCACATGGGAACAATCGTCCCTCAAATACATCCAGGAAGACACGGATTTGTTAGAGCCATTGGAGGGTGAGGAGGGGGGAACAACAATTTTTCCTTTATCAAGGGCATGGTGGGCCTCAGTTTTTAATCTCTTGCTAGCATGGGAGGATTTCACTGTAGATTGGTTTGGGGCAGCTTGGGCAATGCGGTTAACCGACAGAGGGGCAGACAAAGACAAGTTGGGCCAGCCACGATGTTGGGAGACTGTTGGGTGGATGATCTCCTACCATTCATTTTTTCAGGGACTTCGGTTTGTAATGAGACATGAGGAGGTATAGGGATACCGGGTGCTCGCGGGGCTTGGAAAGGAGGCCTTTCAGGCCTAGGTTGGAATATTCCCTACCCAATCCAATTAAATAATGCGGCATGAAACAATTGGCCAAGCTCTTCTGAATCAGTGTCAATATGTGTGGATAACCTCAGCCTTCTTGGGCCTCGGTTCCAGTTACTTCTACCTCTGTTTCCTCAGCCATGGCTTCCTCGACTGAAAAAAAAACTCATCCTGCATGCGTGATCGATTAGAAAATAGTATTTTAAATAACCATACATGACAACTCTTAAAAATATGAAATAGATTTGGCTCAGAATGTACCAGACTCATGCAATCCAATCCATACAAATTGTTTTATTGTTAATCAATGAGGAAGGGGGTGAAAAATGTCTTGGGATATGTGAAGGGTTTGTATTGAGAGAAAATATGATATAATGAAAAGGGAGAAGACATGGTCACTTCTCAATGACAACAACAATAAATTGTAAAGAAAACCAATAAAACCTCATGACAATCCACACAAGACAATGCCACCTTCATCCATTTTAGCACATAAATTATCTTGACTATAATCAATCTCAGAACAGGGAGTGAAAAATGATTATGGGAGGTGACAGGGTTTGTAATTAGAAAAAAGTGAAATAATGGAAGGGAGAAGGATGATTATTGTTCATGGAATTGATTAAGTGATCCATAAAACATTCTGCGAAAGGAGATGCGTTAACCATCAATCACTTGACTAAAAAATAATTTTTGTGTATTTAACTAGTTCACTGTTCATAATCAAATATCCAACACAATGCCATAAAAAAATAGTAGGCGTCCTATACAATCTGTAAAAGGGATTTTGTTCCCTTATTTCCCTCCTGTAACAATTTCCAAATAGTAGCCATTCCACTCTATTATCCATTTAAAACAACCACTGCCTATGTGTTTCTTCAATCCACAACCATACTCAAAAGTCATGTTTTCAAAATAATAATGAATTCACTATTATTGCAATAGATCCCATCAAAAGAAATGATATTTGTTAACATATATATAGGCAGAAACCAAAGAACCAAGATCAAAATTCAACCCGAATTGATATTCAAATATACAACCAACAACCACTGTTTAGACACTAGCTATGCACAGGGTAACTTGCCCAGGCAATGTAATTCTGCCACTGTAAAAAAAAACAATTCAGTATGGCTTAAAGAGATGGGCCATCTATCCAACATGACAAAGCCTTGACAACATGCCCTTCATAACAAATGATTGATAAACATGATTAAAACTTTGTGAAACCCAAGCTATCCATACTATACACAGTGCAGAGCTACCCAAAAAACATGATGCAATATTTCCATTTTACCAAACCAAACACACAGTCATGGCAATAGCTCAATTCGTTGTTGGCTCATCAACCCAACACAATATTACTTCGATTTAGCCCAATTGTTGTCAACCATGCCATGCAATTTCAGGCTTAAACAATCAAACAATCATAAGGATATAGTTCCCAAAATCATCTAATTAAAAAATCGTTCGGCCCCAAGAGAAAACCCCAGTTACCACGACCATTATTTATTTTGAAAACACACAACACGACATGAGAAATGTCAAGCATTTTCACCAATGCTATCTAACCATTCAAATAATTATCAGTGAAAATATGAGTGACTGTGTATATACCAAACAACTTGTCAAAGTCTTAAAAAATCAACAACCTAACAAGCTGTAGCAATGACGCATACCCACACATCCAATTGAATTGGGGAAGAGGCCCTTTCCATTAACAATATTGAGATATCAACATAAGGATAGTAATTGTGTGCTGTGAAAGTGCAACTGGTGATCTAGGGTTTACCACTATTATAACCGAGCCAATGACTATATACCAACCAACACGACTTTCATATGACCAGTTGGGCGAGCCTGTTCTCAAAATAGTCGACAATTATACAACCATCAAACAACAATCGAGTTGTAAAACAATAGTCTAGGATGGTCTTCTTGAACCATTTCCAGACTGGAGGGCCAAGGTTGTTCCGTAGTCAACAAGGGGAGATCAAAGCCACTCTTTGTAATGGAAAAAACTCCAAGGCCACAGTGTATACATGACGAACCACGACTCATTCGTGGTCGGGCACAAATCCATGACAAGGGCCATAACCAAAAGGTAGGGCTTTAGTTTGGCCTGGAAAAGGTTACTTAATGCACGCAGGGTATAACCCTCGTGCCCTTCAGTCAACAATCACAACACAGAGGTGAAGACAGGGTGGAGGAAGAACATGAACCTCATTTCGTGACCCCTGGTGGTGCAATCAACCAATGAAGAAGCGAATAAAAAACAATGAAACAAAAAACCTTCGACCATTAAACACATGAAAGCCCGAGACTGGATTTAGTGACAGTGTGTGAAGATATCTATCCACCCAAGACTAAACAAAAACCTGCCAACCAAACAACAGTGATAACAAGGATCCATCACCCGGGAAGACCAATAACCTCAATGAACTCAAAATTGTTACAGAAAGAACCATCCACTCTTCATTCCAAGAACCCAAATTTCACACAGTTGCAGCACCTAGGAAAACACAAAAATCATTTCATAACCAAAGCAGAATCACAAATGGCCAAAATATACATACTTGTAATCGAATTTCCTTAAAACGAGAGTTGGTCGAGCGGTTCTTCCCTGCTAAAATTATGGATCATAACCACATCAACAATATAAAAAAAATATCCCGATTAGGATGGAGGCTAATAGGAGGGGTAAAGGTGATGTGCAGTAAATGCACATTGCCTCCACCCACAATTCATTTACTGATCAATACATGCCAACCAACTTCCAATTAACGCCATTAATTTAACTCTGCATTGGAATCTGCATAGGTTACTTTCCAAATGCACTTTAGGATAGCTTTAGAATCTTCCCCTTGCAATTTTTTCTCATTTCCTTTAAGTTATTCACATGTGATATTGTGGAAATAGGTCCCCTTCCCTTGCATTTGTTCTAGTATTTTTCCTCTCTCAAAAATGCCCTTCATGTAATTTTACTAACATGTTTGTTATGAAGATGTGATAAGAACATACAACAATGACATTAATGAATAACATAGGTTGTAGTAACATAGGGAATAAACACTTCATAAGCTCAATTCATAACCAATAACAAAAAGATATTCATCAATCATGTGAGCCATGTCGCACATCACTTCAACATAAAAAATGAAGAGATCTACTCTCCAATAGTTCAAGGGGGTCCCACCTACTAGTATTATTTAGTTTTTATAATAATAGGATTTAGCAACAATTTGCGGGTGAAACTTCATTGACGTTTTCAATCATCAACAAACTGGTGACTCCACGGGGAGATTTGTTTTTAACAAATTTAGAACTCAGGACTCATGGTTTCGTGGACCAAAACAAAAGGTGAAGAAGACATAAGTCGGATGATTATGCAACATGGGGAAGTGAGCGGATTTAATGGAAAGATGACTGGGAATTTGGGAATAATTCATAAAAAGTGTTAAGTGCGAGGAGTTTTACCACTGTATGCATAATCATTTGACTGGAAGCTCCTCTCTAACTTTTAGGAGAAAAAAATTTAGACTTTCTCTTAAAATATCGATGGATGAAGAAATGGCAAGGAGAAGCGGGAGATAGCCAATTATTTACAGGATAGTAGTGGAAAAATGTAACCATTTCAAGGGTCCTTCAGAGGAGCGTCATAACATCTGTGTAATCTTGATTGTTATTAATTAACAATGCTTTGCACGAGTGTTACTGTGGAAAAATTGATCCAACATCCTATTTGACCAAATTGATTAAAAGATAAGAAGAAACCAAATCATGATAGAAGTAAAATTGCAGAAACTAAAACAACAGCAATAAAAGATAGAAATGAAGTGCAACAGGGAGAAACCTTAACCTAGAAAGCAGAAAACAAAGTACTATAAAGCAGAGAAAAGAAGAACAAAATTTGAAAGCAGAGCTAGGATACTAGTATACAGAAATCCAATCAACATTAGAACCTTTCACGTTGGTCCCTCACAATACTTCAAGCGAGGGTTGTTAGTGTTGTAGGTGAACCATTGTCTCTATAATTCCTTTAAAATGTATGAGTTAGTGTCCAAGACAAAAGTAATCTGGAAATGATCCAACACTTGAAATTCTGATGAAATCATCAGTCCCTTGTCACGCACAATTAGATAATCAAGATAGAAATGAAGACTGACCGATTCATCGAGAGTTCTGTGCATAGTGTTTTTAAAAGTAGTACCTATATCAAGTAAGTTAAAAAGCCAACATTTGTAAGGCATGGTATCACAATTAGTAATGACAATGGTTTTGTGAACATTTTCACTTTTTACTTTGATTCTCTTGTAACCAAACAAACTGTCAAGTAAGGATCTTAACTTTGACTCTACAACCTGTTGCAAAAACATTTCCATATTGAGAGGGGGAAAGTGGTTTATTATAATCGCTTGCTTGAGAGTTTGAAGACTAACCCAAGTTATGATATTATTAGTGGTCCTCGAGGCTGATTTCCAAATCGAGACCCATTTAGGGTGGGCTAAAAAAAACATTCCAGCCTTTAAGAAATGCCTCAAATCCCTTTGAAAGGGTGCTTCCGGTGCAGAGTTAACAAGTTCTTGTTCTTGCCTAGATAGTTTCATAGTACGCTGAACAAGACTAGGATCAAAACCACGAAGATCCTCATGATACCAAGAAAAAACTTTATGAGATCCACCAAGTAGTCCGGTGGATTCCATCTCTTCTTCATCAAAACATTGGATATTTATTTTAACATTCATTGAAGGATTGAATGTCCTAATGTTCAAAAGGATTATTTCCATCACCTTCTTCTGTAACTCGTCTTCTCTTTGTTTTTCTTTATTCCTACAAAACTCAAAGAAAACGAACTCTCAAGAGGAGTGAATCCCTCAAGAATCTTATTATTTTCTATGGATATAATCTCCTCAGGATTAAGAGTTTTGTCTTGAATGACAACACAAATGTTCTCATCGTTAGGGATGGATTTCCAAGATCCTTCCTTTTCAGGGATGTATGAACGACGTAGAGATTGAAAGGCACAATCGGGCCTCTGAGGCAAGAGTTGCTGGTTAGAAGAGGCTTCAAACATAGATAACCGATTATCCATTGAATTCAACCCCTTTTTAACATGAGTGATGTTGAAAGATAGAATATTCGAGACAAGTGCCCAAACAGTTTGGGAGTATTGTTCCATCATCTCGTTGCTAGGAGAGCATATCCTGTGTATCAGGTTCACAACAAGCTCAGAATTCCCAAAAACTGAAAGGTGACCACAACCAAGACTAAGGGCATTCTTAATTCCTAACAATAGATCTTTGAATTCAACAACATCGTTGGTACAAGAAAACTCCAATATGTATGACAGATTATGAATTTTTCCTGTAGGGGAAACCAAGGTAATACTAGCCCCATTACCTTCACTAGAGCATGAACCATCAAAGTGCATATGCCATATATCATCATCTAAATCAATTCTTTCCAAAGGAATATTATCCTCTTCAGCAAAGATGGAATACACTCCTAGGTCTTATTCGATATATTTTACGCTAGACTGCGGAACACTCTCTATGTATGGTGAAATTCTTTCTTCTCTAATGACTATAATATTCTTACCATTCCGAGGAATAGATAGATGTGTCTCGTCGAGTGAGAGGTATCCACTTGTTAGGGCTTTCCAATCCCTTCCCAAGATAATAGAGTAGTTTCTTACAGGCATATCAATTACCTGAATGTTGAGGGTTGTCCTTATCTCAGGATGAGCACATAAAACCAAGGTTACATCCTTAATCTCGCCTATGGTTGTTTGTTGTAGAATATTATAGGAGAGCATGATTCTGGCATTTACGTTAGTACAAGACAAGCCTATATCTTCCATAATAATATTCGACATGACACTTGGGCCTGAACCACCATCAATGAGGCAACAATGTGCAATCTTATCCATGATCTTTATAGAAATATAAAAAGGGGGGGTTTTTTACAGGGTATCTAAAGTTATGTACAACTAATTTATTTATAGAAGAATGCTCTTCGTTTACATCTTTAGAAACATTGGCTACAATGGAAGCTTTTCCTTCCATGAATTGTTTCATATGCATCTGTTGTTCAGGGATGGAAACCATGTCTAGGAGGGTTACATCTTCTTTGATTTTGGCCAATTGTTTCAAGATATTGTATTTGGAAGAGGGAAGAGGGGGATTGATTCCTTGACCTTCAAGAATTTTAGGAACCTGGGGTGAAACAATGGTTGAGGATGAGCTAGGGATAGAAGAACTGCAAGGAGGATCAATTTTGATCTGCCCAAGAAGGCGATCTATAGGAGAAGGTGACCATGCAAGCCATAGCTCGGCTACTTGAGGCTACATGGAAGGCCAATGAAAATGGCATTGCATATGTTGGGTGGTCTTTGTGGTCCCGAAGTGGCCCCCATAGGCTGAAGCATGCGCTTACCTGATGAGAAAGAGGCATTCTTCTAAGTGTGGAACGCATAGAAAATTCAACTTATATAGCCACCATCCCGAATATTGTAGTCTAGGAAGGGGGTCTGATTGATCACTGTGGGGATTTGCAAAGCTTCCCAAATCTCTCAAAATTCGGTGTCAGTAGCATATTGATCTTTCCATGTGTCATAAGTAGCACAACGTACTTCAAGAATGGAAAGAACTAGAGTGGGAGGTCGACTTAGCAAATCAACCATTTGATTAGAAGTGCCTTTCTTGTATTTGATGACTAAGTGAAATTGTTGAATGTAGGAGGCCCATTTAAGGTGACTTTGTTCCCAAATCTTCGATTGAGAGTTGATAAAAATCAAAGGGTGGTGGTCAGTATGCAGAATGGTTTATTTAGCCAACAAATAATGTCTCCATTGTTTGAGTGCTTGCACCAGACTATAAAATTCCTTGTCATAGGTACTATAATTTTTCTTTGCCTCGGACAGGGTTTCAGAGTGGTAAGCAATGAGGTGTCCTCACTGTTTAAGTATGACACCAATAGCATATTGTGAGGCGTCAGACTCAATCTCAAAGGGTTGGGAGAGTTCTGGCAGATGTAAAACAAGGGATGAGCAGAGGGCGTATTTGGGCTGAGCAAAGTGAGCAGTTTATTCTTTGGTCCAGATGAATGTAGAAGAAGTATTTGAGAGTTGATGCAAAGGTCAAGCAAGATTTGAAAAAGAGGGAATGAAATTATGATAGAAATTGATGCCACCCAAAAAGATTTTCAACTCCTTAGCTGAAGAAGGTAGAGGCCATTGTTTCAATGCTTGGATGCAAGCTGGATATGGTTGAATACCCTCTGAGCCGACCACAAAGCAGAGATAGGGGACTAAAGTTTGACCAAAATATGATTTCTTCTCTTTGACTTGCAACTTGTGTTCTTGGAGAATTTGGAGAACTTGTCGGACATGTTGCATGTGAGTGTCCCATGTTCGAATGAAGATGAGAATGTCATCTAAGTAGATGACCACAAATCGACCCAAATGTGCTTTGAATATGTCATTGATGAGCCTCATGAAAGTGGTTGGGGAGTTGGTGAGACCGAAAGGCATGTCTTTCCACTCAAAAAGACCAAATTTGGTCTTGAACTTTGTTTTCCAAACATCATCTGGGTTCATTCGAACTTGATGGTAGCTGGTTGTCAAATACAAATTTAGTAAAACACTTAGCTCCTTGGAGGGTGTCGAGTAGTTCCTCAATCCGGGGAATGGGGTAATGGTTTTTTATTGTGGCTTTGTTCAAGGCTCAGTAATCAGTGACAAGGTGCATTTATGAGGTATCTCGTTTAGGGATGACAAAGGCGACAGAAGCACAGGGAGAAGAGGAAAGTTGGATGTGGCCAGAGTTGATGAGGTCGTTTAGTTGTCTTTCCATTTCCTCTATTTCTGTTGAGGCCAACCAGTAAGTAGGGGCGTTAGGTAAGGCAGATCCGGGGATGAGATGAATGGAATGGTCAAGGTGGCGGGAGGGGGGAAGTTCTTCCGGAGGTTGAAATACCTCTACAAACTCATGGAGGAGGGGAGTCATAGTTTCAGGAACAGTGTGCGTTGTATTTTTTGGTGTTATTGGGTGCACCAAACAGAGAGAGACACATNGATTTGGCTAGATAGATAGCATTTCTTTGGGTTTGGTATGGGATACCGAGCAGCAAATCCACACAATCCAAGGGGGAGACATCACAGAGGACAATATCTTTGAATTGGCCTATGGCGAAAGTGACCAGACAACGATTGGAAACTAGGAGGCGAGGGCCATCCTTTTGGACCCCTCTGATTTGATGAGGTTGTGGATGTGGAGTGGCGACAATATTAAGGCAGTTGACAAGATCTTGAGACACCAAATTTTTTTGGCTTCCATTGTCCATAATCAATAAAGCCAAGGCATTTTTTATTTGGCAGTTATGGGTGAAGAGGGGTTGGGTGGATGCATTCAAATCTTCCTGGGTCATCAGAATCAATGAGGGATCTACTTCTATGGGATTTTCAAGAGGAACTTCTTCGATATATTCTACTTGGGAAGACACAATGAGCTCAGTGAGTAGAGTTTTGTTGGTTTTTATAAATTGGAGGATTCGACAATCTGATGAATTGTGTGAAGTAGTTTGTGGAATGAGCACCAGGGTGTCCTTGTAGTTGTATTGGGTGTGGGGTTTTGAGTTCGAGGAGGTGGAAAGTGGGCTGAGGGATGGGAGTTGGATTGTTGAGAGGCAGGGGGGTTGGTGTAAGGGCGGGACTGAGGAATACGACCTCTAGGAGCGACTTTCCTTTCTGCAGCCAAAGATATCTGAAACATTTTATCTAAAGTTAGATTTTCAAACAACTCTACTCCTTGATAGAATTGAATTAATAAACCAACCACAAATTTTAATATGATTACCTCTTTCGGATCTGGAACATGAATTAAGAGGTGCATCTTGCAGAAGAATTCTATGTAGCCTTGCACTCCTTGTGAAGGGAGTTGTCGAAGTTGGTGCCATTTGATCCATAAGGATTGCACATACCTAGGTGGGTAGAAGAGATTTTTCAAAGCTCCAGAAAGTCAAGCCCAGGTTTTGATGGGTTGAAAAGTAGAGGATTCTAGAGCATCCCCAATCTCTATCACAAATGTGGTCTTCTCTTGCTTTGTATCCCACCAAGTTTGTGCCATTCCTTCTAATTACAAGGCAACAATCTGGAGTTTTATTTCCTCGGTAAGGATTGGACATGTATTGAAATAGGTGGATAGGCTACTGATCCAAGAATCCATCATTTCACCATTCGTTTTCCCAACAAACTTGGGTAGTTGGATTCGAGTGTCTAGCCAGAATGGATCTGGATTGTTTTGTTGGTGCATTCTGATCAGCTCATTGAGGATGGAGGCAAGATATTGGATGGGATTTGATGTGTTGGAATCTGATTCGACTGCCAAAGGATCTTTACATGGAGGCATTGTGAGGGCAGCTGAAGAGAAAAGGTGCCCCTAGGTTGCAATGTTCAACAAAGGACTCTGTTTTTAGAAGAAAGGACTCAAAACCCTGAGGCAATGGAGCTTGAACTGGTCTAGAGGGAGAGATATGTATTGTTTTAGATCTGTGGAGCTCCTCTCTATGACAATGGAGATGTGGGCACCCTTGGGGATTATGATATCTGTGGAGCGTCTTGCATAAAATGGAAACCCTAGAATGGGCAAACTATGGATTATTTCATGAAAACCCCCAAAAACATTTGGCTCAATCTTCAAGATCAGAAGCTTTTCCATGGATCTTGAGGCTCTGATACCAATTGATCTACCCAAGAAGGATATCTACAAGAGAAGGTGACCACGCAAGCCATATCTTGACTTCTGACCAAAAACTCTTCTGAGGGGTGCAAATATGAACATGGGCGCACCATTAGTTTGGGTGAACAAGAAAATGGGGATCCAGACCGGGGTGACCCGAGAGTGTCCAAGAGGTTTTGGCGATCTCAGAGTGACCTCTGGGGATTAGTGGGGGAATACCAGTGCAACCATGGAAGAGGGTGCACTCACTTCATTCCCACAAAGAAGAAACCAGCAAGGGAACACACCCCAATTGGTGCGCCCTCCCTTCTGCCTCAGAAAACTCAAACGAAATGATTTGCTCCCTAAGAGAGTGGCTAGATAATGAGATAAGATTGATATCAGAGGTGGAAGCATGGAAAATAGAGTCACCAAGAGGAAGCCATGAATGAAGGCGCACTAGTTATTCTTCAGAAAACACTAAAAATGAAATTATTGTGAATGCAAACTCAGAAAAGAAAACAACCAAGACACGTAGCTTTAGAAGAAAAGGTAAGAATTCTTTATTTTAGTCCCGGTTCACCTTATATGCCAAGTGAACCATTTATTTTACATATATTTAATTCATCAAAAAAAGGTGAAGAAGTGTTGCGCCTAGGTGATTGACTTGTGCGCCCTAGGTGGGCGTTCCCCTAGGTGGCCTCCTTGGCCCAAATTTTACCCTTGGGAGCATAGGATTTCTTCCTAGTGTTGATGACCCTGACATCCTATGGCTCTACAAAGTCTAGGAAAGCAATAGTATCCTCTAGTATTTTACCAATGATCTTGTCTCTGACACTCTTCTTTACCTCACACGTGGTTTCTTCATGGTGTTCTTCGCAAAAGTTACACCAACTCCGAGGCAGAATAGCTTTAGGCTGAAAATTGTTTTCAAATAGATTTCTAAAGGGGGTTGCAGAAGAGGATGAAGCTCCAGGGGTGAGAGGGGATACAATACCCTTCCGCTCAAATGCTATCATACGATTGTTCATATCTTGTACTAGCTGTAAGAGAGCGGACATGTTTGTTTGTCTAACTGATTCTCCCTGGAGAAGGCCAGTTCTTTCAAGTTGTTCTTCATACTCTGAGCAAGTATGCAGAGTGGAACCGAGATTATCAATGGATTTTTCCTCAATCCTATGATAGTAGGGAGAAGCCAATGCATTATAGTAATGCATGAAAGCATCTTGGTTCTGAGGGCAGATAAGTTCGGGGATCTGATTGTACAACTTGGTGAAAAGCAAGTTGAAAGACTTGATGGTCTCACCATCTTTATAAGTGACGTTACTGTATTTGCTCAACTTCTCAGTGAGGCTTTTGGATTGCCCATAAGTGGATCAAAACCAATATATTAACTCTTCCCAAGTAGACAGGATCTTAGAAGGAAGGTCAAAGAAATCGACCGTAGCCTTCCCTTCCAAGGAATTGAAAAAAAAGTGCATGCAAGTGTCATTGTTTTTGGCCCCTATGTTATGACAAGCATTCGAAAATGCCATTAGGTGTTTGTTAGTACTAACAATGTTATTTCTTGAAAACTTATAAAAATTATCTTTAAACTTTAGAAGTAGGCGAGTAGCAGGTGCTAGGTTAAGAGGAGAGGACACATGCCACGGTGTGGTTGTGGCATCTTCTTCGAACTGAAAAATCCCATACTTCTTAATGCATTTGGTGGGGTTTGTAGTAGATTGGACTAGGATATGGTGGCTATACAAGATACCAATCACCAATGACGATGAAGATTGGGAATATGGTGCACTTTCGGTGCCACCAGAGCCACCACTAGATGCCATCTTGTGGATGATAGATGAGGGAAAGAAAGACGAGTTGGATGAATCAAATAAATTTCTCCTTAGAGAACTTTGTTTGGAAGATAACACAACGTTTCTTCTTCCTATTTCAACAATAGGATTGCTTTAGAGCGACATGCGTCTTCTTCTTCTAGAAGCACGAGAGTCTAAAGACATGAAAGAAAGGCCAAAGCTCGAAGAAACAAGGTTTACTATTGATTTCTAGGTTGTCTACATCTAGCCTCCAATGGTTCTTGACCATTAATATTTCATTCAATTGCTGCCCAAGAACAGTTAAGTTCGGCACATGTATTGGCAGTGTCTAGAATGGTGTTAAACAGGTTCAAATCAATGTTGGTATGGTCTTGAAGACCAGGCTCGATATTCAGCTGCCTTGCAATGTGAACAGTCATTAATAGAAAAATAGTCAAAGAATCAATTTCAGAAAAGAAAGATGTATCGATAAAATCGAGTATAAAATTTTAACCACATAGATATCGAAGATCTCCCCGGTATGGTCGCCAAATAAATGTTGAGGAAAAGATATGAAATAATCTTACTCAATCATTTTCATACTTTACTTGGCTAAAGAAAAGTAGATGGGAATATCACCCTATGTTTATAGCCAACAAAAATAACATCCTAACTCACAAGTATTAATTACGAGTTCTTAGGCTAGTCTTTTATCAACAAAAAACTTGTTGGAAATTCACTTTTTATGTAATTTTCTGAATATAACAGTTGCTGAAATAAATGTAAGACCAGAAGTGAAGATGCCAAGACGATAATCAAGGCAGATGAGACATAAAGAAATCCTTTATTTCATTCCAATTCACCAAAGAGTTATTTTCTTTACAAAATCTCATACAGAAATCTTGGACCAAAGTCAAACTTAGACATCAACGGTGGAACATACAAAAGGACCTCTGACAGAAAACCAAAACTGAACTCTAAAATCTGGATCAGCTTGCCACATATTTCTTCCCACTCGACTCTAGACAATAGCCTTATCAATAATGAAAATTAATTCACAAACAAACAAGTCTACACAAACTATCAAAGATAGATCAACACCTCTGAAAAACAAGTGTCTAAATGATTTGATTCAGCCTTGAATATTGTTGTCTACAATAAGACCATGCTATCACAAAAGAGAATTAGGTTGTGCTGAATATATGAAAGAATGAAAACTGAACTATCTCAACATAACTCAAAGAGAAAACCTTAGCATGCTTCTTCTCTCTCCTTCTTGTTCCTCCCTTCCTTTTTTCTTTTAACAAATTAGAATTGGTTGAAGAAGTTGAACCAACTCATTAGTTAAGTTAATTAAAAGAATCAACTAACTTTAGTTAGGGGGAAGAGTAATAATTTTAATTAAGGGTTATAATTAGATAATAACTAGTAGGTAGGACCCCTTGTGACTCCCTTTAGTTCATAACAAGCATAACAATCATTAGTTAAGAAAAACACACCTCCTTGTGTCTCCCATCAACATATTTACTTCTGGTAATTTAAACTCATGAAATTTGAAATTATTTCAAAAATAATACTCATATATCCAAAATAAACATGGTGTCCAAATATTCCTGAGTCAATTGCCATAAAACAATAGATATAATAAAAAAATCAAAATCCATACTTCCCAGTCTGTGATGCAACCCTTCCTTGGTTGTTGTTGTCACCTCTTGATTTTCCTGAATTTGCCTTTGGTTGTGGAGAGACTTTAGTCTTAATCTCATTGACCACGTGGGAACAATTGTCCCTCAAATGCATCCGGGAAGACACGGATTTGTTAGATCCATTGGAGGGTGAGGAGGGGGCAGCATCGACTTTTCCTTTATCAAGGGCATGGTGGGCCTCAATTTTTAATCTCTTTCTATCATGGGAGTATTTCACTGGCGAGTGGTCTGGGGCATATTTGGCAATGGGGTTAACCGACAGATGGGTGGGAAAAGACAAGTTGGGCCAGCCACAATGTTCAGAGAGTGTCAGGTGAATGATCTCCTGCCATCCATCATTTTTAGGGACTTCAGGGTGTAATGAGACATGAGGAGGTTCAGGGATACCGGGTGCTAGCGGGGCTTAGAAAGGAGGCCTTTTAGGCCTAGGTTGGACTATTCCTTGCCCAATCCAATTAAAGAATCTGACATGAAACAATTGGCCAAGCACTTCTGACTTAGTGTCAAAATGTATGGAGAACCTGGGCCTTCTTGGGCCTCAGTTCCAGTTACCTCTACATCCATTTCCCTGGCCATGGCTTCCTCGACTAAAAAAAAAAAATCATCCTGCATGCGTGATCGATTATCAAATAGTCTTTTAAATAACTATACGTGACAACTCTTAAAAATGTGAAATAGATTTGGCTCCGAATGTTTCATACTCATGCAATCCAATCCATACAAATTTTTTTATTGTTAATCAATGAGCGGGGGGTGAAAAAGGTCCTAGGATATGTGAGGGGTTTGTATTGAGCGGAAATATGATATAATGAAAATGGAGAAGACATGGTCACTGCTCAATGATAACAACAATCAATTGTAAACAAAACTAATAAAACCTCATTGCAATCCACACAAGGCACTGCCACCTTCATCCATTTTAGCACATAAATTATCTTGATTGTAATCAATCTCAGAATAGGGAATGCAAAATTATTATGGGAGGTGACGAGGTTTTTAATTAGAGGAAAGTGAAATAATGGAAGGGATAAGGATGATTACTATTCATGGAATTGATTAAGTGACCCATAAAACATTCTGCGAAAGGAGATCCATTAACCATCAATCACTTGACTAAATAATAATTTCTGTGTATTTAACTAGTTCATTGTTCATAATCAAATATCCAACACAGTGCCATCACAAAATAGTAGGCATCCTATACAATCTGTAAAAATGATTTTTTCCCCTTATTTGCCTCCTATAAAAATTTCCAAACAGTATCCATCCCACTCTATTAACCATCGAAAACAACCACTTCCCATGTGTTTCTTCAATCCACAACCATACTCAAAAGTCATGTTTTCAAAATAATAATGAAGTCACTATTACTGCAATAGAGCCCATCAAAAGAAATGATATTTGTTAACATATATATAGGCAGAAACCAAAGAACCAAGATCAAACTGCAACCCGAATTGATATTCAAATATACAACTAACAACCACTGTTTAGACACTAGCTATGCACAGGGTAACTTGCCTAGGCAATGTAATTATGCCACTGTAAATAAAATAAATTAAGTATGGCTTAAAGAGATGGGCCATCTATCCAACATGACAAAGCCTTGAAAACATTACCTTCATAACAAATTATTGATAAACATGATTAAATCTCTGTGAAATCCAAGCTATCCATACTATACATAGTGCAGAGCTACCCAAAAAACATGATGCAATATTTCCATTTTACCAAACCAAACACACAGTAATGGTAGTAGCTCAATTCGTTGCGGGATCATCGACCCAACACAGTATTACTTCGATTTATCCCAACTTTGATCAACCATGTCGTGCAATTTCAAGCTTAAACAATCAAACAATCATAAGGATATAGTTCCCAAAATCATTCAGTTTAACAATCGTTTGGCCCCAAGAGAAAACCCCAGTTACCACGACCATTATTTATTTTGCAAACACACAACGTGACATGAGAAACGTCAAGAATTTTCACCAATGCTAGCTAAACATTCAAATAATCTTTAGTGAAAATACCAGTGGTTGTGTATCTACCAAACAACTTGTCACTGTCTTAAAAAATCAACAACCTAACAAGTTGTATCAATGACGCATACCCACGCATCCAATCGAATCAGGGCAGAGGCCCTTTCCATTAACAATACTAAGCTATCAACATAAGGAGTGTAATTGTGTGCTTTGAAAGTGCAATTGGTGATGTAGGGTTTACCACTATTCTAACTGAGCCATTGACTATATACCAACCAACACGACTGTCATATGACCAACTGGACGAGCCTATTCTCAAAAAAGTCGACAATTATACAACCATCCAACAACAACTGAGTCATAAAACAATAGGCCAGGCTGGTTTTATTCAACCATTTCCAGACTGGAGGGTGAATTTTGTTATGTAGTCAACACGGGGAGAGCAGAGCCACTCTTTTTAATGGAAAAAACTCCAAGTCCATGGTGTATACAGGATGAACCACGACTCATTTGTGGTCGGGAACAAATCCATGACAGGGGCCATAACCGAAAGGTAGGGATCTAGTTTGGCTTGGAAAAGGTTACTTAACGAACATAGGGTATAACCCTCATTCCCTTCGGTCAACAATCATAGCACAAAGGTGAAGATAGGGCAAAGGAAGAACAAGAACCTGATTCTGTGACCCCTGGTGGTGCAATCAACCAATGTTGAAGTGAACAAAACATTATGACGCAAAAAACCTCCGACCATTAAACAGATGAAAGCTGGAGACCGGATTTAGTGACAATGTGTGAAGATAGCTATCCACCCAAGACTAAACAAAAACCCTCCAACCAAACAACAATGATAACAAGGAGCCATCACCCAGGAAGATCAATAACCTCGATGAACTCAAAATTGTTATAGAAAGAACCATCCACTCTTCATTCCAAAAACCCAAATTTCACACAGTTCCAACACTTAGGAAAACACAAACCCATACATCTGAGCCAATAATCATTTTCTAACCAGAGCAGAATCACGAATGGCCAAAAAATACATACCTGTAATGGAATTTCCTTAAGACGAGAGTTAGCCGAGTTGTTCTTCCCTACTAAAATTCTGGATCATAACCACAACAGCAAGATCAAACAATAGCCCGATTAGGGTGGTGTCTAATAGGAGGGGTAAAGGTGACGTTCAGTAAATGTACGTCTCCTCCACCCATAGTTCATTTACTCATCAGTACATGCCAACCAGCTTCCAATTAATGCCATTAATTTAACTCTGTGTTGGAATCTACATAGGTTACTTGCCAAATGCACGTTCCATATCATATATCTAATTTCTTAATATATAACTCAAACAAAAATGCATAACCATTAACATTCACCACCTTGTCAAATGAGCCACCGACGTTCAATCTATCCAAATATACCATATGTGGATCGACCACATAATTCACCATTGCATAACCATTAGCACTATCACCTTGCCAAGTGCACCACCAACATTTCACACCATATGCATATTAAACATGTAATTTAATCACAATTTCATAACCATTTACTTTCTATCTAGGGCTTAACAATAATCATCAAGTACTTTCATGCATGTAGTATAGCTAGGATAGCTTTAGAATATTACCCTTGCAATTGTTTCTCATTTCCTTTAAGTTATTCACATGTGATATTGCATAACTAGGTCCCCTTCCCTTGCATTTGTTCTAGTATTTTGCCTCTCTCAAAATTGCCCTTCATGTAATTTTACTAACATGTTTGTTATGCAGGTGCGATAAGAATAGACAACAATGACATTAATGATTAGCATAGGCTGTAGTAATATAGGGAATCAACACTTTATAAGCTCAATTCATAAACAATAACAACAAGATATTCATCAACCATGTGAGTCGTGTCGCACATAATTTCAACATAAAAAATGAACAAATTTGCTCTCCAATAGTTCAAGGGGGTCCCACCTACTGGTATTATTTAGTTTTTATAATAATAGGCTTTAGCAACAATTTGCGGGAGAAACTTCGTTGATGTTTTCAATCGTCAACACTACCCTCTAGTGGATTTGAGGTATAATCTACTAATGTCTCCTCCATTCCATAGGTTTCTTGATCATAAACTTGTCACCATTCTAATTGTATGAAGGAGATTCACTTTTGTGTATATTTCCAGCCTCCCTTTGTATCATGATTCTGTAATTATATGGTGACATCAACATTCTGCTTGTTGGGGACCCAGGTATGATTAAGTCCCAACTACTTAAGTGTGTGCACAATTTGGCTCCTTGAGGTATTTATACAAGTGGTCGAGGAAGCTCTGAAGTTGGTTTTACTGCTTATGTGTCAAGGGATCCTGAAACTAGTGAAATTGTATGTTTAATGACTTTGACATGCATCATTGAATCTTTTAATGATTGGAAATGGAACTCTGATATGTCACTTTTTGTTCCATTAAAATTTTGGATTATTGATTTGTTTTTTAATGTAATAGGTATTGGAAAGTGGAGCACTAGTTTTGAGTGACAGAGGCATTTGTTGCATAGATGAGTTTGACAAGATTTCATATAATGATCGAAGAATGCTACATAAGGTGGGATTTCCCTTTATTTTCAAATCAGTAGAGAAGATATTGTGCATTTAGTGGTTTTTCCTTGATTGAGCTTACCCACATTCTATTGTTTTTTCTACATTTGTTTATCATCTCATAATGTGTTTTGTTATTTGAGGCAGGTGAATGGAACAACAGACTGTGTCAATTTCTAAGGATGGTATCATAGCACTCTTAATGCTAGGACATATCTGTTATCCTATGCCAACTGTAGTGGTTCCACTACAATACCATACTTTTAGTTATTGACAATATCCAACCTCATCTAACATTTCTCTCTAGGTAAATTTTAGTCAGTGTTCTACACATGGTATGAATCCTTCTGGGGTTTGTTTACTTTTCAAATCCACAAAACTTATGGGTTACACCTGTAGGTTTGATCTAATTTACTTGGTTCTTGGAAAAGTTGATGAGAATATTGATGCGCACCTTGCAAGGAATCTTGTTTCATTGCATTATGAAGACTAGCCCGAGGTATGGAATTATGTATATTGCTTAGGATGGCTTCAAATGCACTAGATATTCTTTCAATTTACATGACTGGAATTACTTTATTTCTCATTATAGGACCTAAGATTGGACACATTGGATGTGTCAACCCTAACTTCATATATCATTTATGAAAGACAACATATACATCCCAAAATATCTTATGAGGCTATTGAAGATATTACCCATGGTTATGTTGAAATGCGTCGGAGGGGTAACTTCCCTGATAGCAGTAAAAAGGTGGTTATGTTAAAATGCGTCGGAGGGGAAACTTCCCTGGCAGTAGTAAAAAGGTTCTTTTCACATATGTCCAAAAACATTACTGAAAATAGAGTCAAAGAGTGATTCATCTCTCTCTCTCTCTCTCTCTCTCTCTCTCTCTCTCTCTCTCTCTCTCTCATATGATGTTTATACACATAGAAATGGAATTCTACATGTGCTAAATCCATATTTATCCCTTGATGAAATTTATAGTAATTACGGCAACGCCTAGACAAATTGAAAGCCTAAAATTAATTAGTGAAGAACATGCTTGTATTCAATTCTTTGAGTGGGTAAGAAACCAACCTCGGGCTACAATAGAATAGTGTACATGGAACTATTTTTCCAAGTAAACCAAAGTGAATGTTCTTCATATTAGAATGTAAAATCATGTATATATATCTCATAGGGTCATGAATCCTGAAAGTATATAAGTCATTCTTAACATAGGTGGTTTGTGCAAGTTGAAATTTGTGATGTGGCTGAAGCATTGAGGTTGCTTGAAGTTTCCCTTCAACAATCTACAACTGATCATGCTACTGGTAAATCCTACAACCTTCTTGATAGAGGTGGTTAGTTTATAGGAGATCATAAATCTTGTTATATAGGTTAGGAGACGTGCTAGTTGCACTTGTAGAACTATGCCTTAGTTATCTTTATCCATTTATGCTAGGTCTATGGTATACACCAGTAATTTCAATGAATGCATTGTGTCACAGTGATAGGGACATTCAACATGGATCTTGTTACAACGAAAGTTTCTACCAGTGAAAGAATAAGGCGTGTCAATATAGTTATAGAAGTTATAAATAATATCATGGAAAAGATGCAGGATAGAGGACCATCTACTCGAACATCAGAGGTGACATATTCTTGATTTCTTTAGGTAAGCAATGTATTGATTTTTCTAGTACCAAAAGCCTAATCTATGATATATGGATGAATTGCCAACTTTTAGAGGAGGTGTGAAGGAAGGCATATGTCAAAGTTAACCTTCATGATGTAAGGGTTCTCTCTGTGTATGTACAATTCAAGCATGCCTACTTGTACTAACTTGATTAATTGATTTATTGTATGTTGTGGTTGAACTAACTAGCTTTATTGATCAGAAACATTGGTATGCTCACATGATTAATCAATTTTTCCTTGGGTTTCTTTCAGATTCACAATGCTCTTGGAACCTTGATGACTGATGGATTTGTAGTTGTTCATGGAGACAATGTCAAGAGAATCTGAGACAAGATATTCTCCCTAGAAAGCAGTAAGAATGTATCCATAGACCCATTTCATCTCCTTTATGATTAGCATGCTTTTTGTGTGATATTCTTTCAAAGTTAAATGGTAATGTTTCTAGACGTTGCATCTTAAGTAGTTGTGATCTACCCTAAAAATCTTGTACACCTTCATGGAGGTTTACCTTGTATCAAATCAAAGGAGTTTTAGAGGATTGAAAAATCCAGGTTGAGAAAAACAATGCTGAGAATCATTGTTACAAGTGAATGTAACATAGAAACGTTTTTCCTTATGAAACCTTGATTTTAGATCTTTTCCTAGAACATGAAAATGGATATGCCATGAACCAAAGATGAGAGCTCTTATAGTATTTTTTCTTAAGAAATTATGCAACATTTATGACATCTATGAGAAGAAAACTTCTTGACCCACTATCTAATTGTTGATGTTGTCACCAAAGGTGACATTGCTACCATATGCTACTACCTTGTACCTCTCAATTTTAAACCCTTAGCATTTAAATCTGGATTCCAAATTAATAATGAACCGAGATTAGATTTAATGTTCTTAAAAACATTGATTCGTTTTGGGACATGGTATTAACTTTTGGCCTTGGTTTTTCTATTTGCAAGCATCCCAGAAAAAAATGCTAACATTTTTTTTCTCAAAATAGAAGTTGATATTTTCCTGTGCAACTCGCCCCCCTTGGAAAGATGACACATAACATTTATTGTGCTATAATAAATGAATATGTGTTGAAGATTTCATAATGACTGCTTGAAGCCTTGAGGTTTCCTATTTTACCTCTCTTGGGGTGCTATAATTTCCTTAAAGTTTCTTTTTGAAGGAGAAGATCTGCAATAAACTAATAGGGTTGTGCCATGTGTCTTTTTTTTGCTCTTTCCTAATTTTCCCCTTCGTCTTTTGAGCACTCATTATGGCTCTTGAAATTTCCATAAGGAGTTCTAGGGACACTTTACATTATCTACCATTGAGTCTAGATGATTTCCTTTCTATTAAGACCATTTTTACCATGTTTTTCACGTTCATTAGGCTCTAAACAAGTCATCACATAGATACTCATGCATACTTTAACATGCTTGATTGTTGATTCAAGAAGACACAATAGAAATTGGTAGTGTATGAAAGGGCATAAGAGAAGAGAACACATACAAATACATAAGTTCTCAACTGTACATATACTGTGTACTCTTCATATTAGACGAACAAACAATCACTACCTATTGCTTTAAAAATTTCCTTCTCTGTAGCATTTTGATGCAGACCCCCTACCTCGACAGGGTTCGTTGACCTCCCGGTCACTGGACCATTCAAATTTATGAGCTAGAGAATCTCTTTGATTATTTGCTAGAATCCCACAAACAAAATCCACAGGTCCTTTTATGAAACTCTCCCTACGTGACTAAACACCAAGCACAAGCCTCACCTCCAAACGGCCACGAGCTGTGACTGCATGCCTACACAAAGGGCATTTCGGGAATTTGCATGTCGGGGCTTTACATGTGAGCCAAACATGATCCTCACGGTTTATGAAATCCCAACAGTGGCCTAACACTTACTAGCTCCTCCCTTAGCTCCTGTCCATGTGAACATTCACCATGACCACAAACTTAACCAAAAGGACGCGTCACATTTCATGATTTCGGGATTTCTACATATGAGCCAACCCTAACTCCCCGATTCCCAAAACTCTGAAAAGGTCTTAAAGGATGTTAGCTCCTTTCCTTATCCACTCATATGACCATTCACCATGACCTAGGGCCCATCCTTTGAGTGTGTTAGGATTTTGCGTATCGGGAACTCCCGATGCGATTCACCTCCGTCTTCCCAACTCCCAAAATGTCGATATTTCAGAGCGCCAAATCGACGATCATGACTCTCTCACGATATGATGGCTCAGATCTATTCCTTCTTGTATTGAGACTTCACATTTTGTGAAGTCAGAAGATCACTCGCCTCCTTGCTCCCAATCCCCAATATCCCAGAACTCTGAAATTCTCCTTGGATAGTCAACGGTCCAGATCTCTCCTTGATCAAGGGTTGGTATATTTTCACGAGTTCACATTTCATGAGTTTTCACAAATTTTCCCCTTGAACTTTCCCTCCTGTGGGTCATCGAAATGTTGATCGACTGCCACCTGTCTTCTAGCGATGGGCAGTTCCAATGATTTCAGAACTTCGTGACTTTGCAACTTGACACCTCGTGCACTTCCTCCGGATCCAACAACTGTTGGTCCACATTCTTCCAGATCTGATGGCTCATGCTTGATCAATCGTATGGTTGATGTTCCACCTCAATGTTCTGGGGATCCAGACATCGGGAATCTCAAGTTTCAAATAGCTCTCCCTCCTGAGCTTACAACAACCAACGACTATGATTCCTCCTGGCGATCTGACGCTTGGTCTTCAACTCCAGTGATCTGACGATTCAGATATATCCCGCTGATCGGATGGTTGAGATTTTATTCAAGGGTTCCAGACTCTAGCGAATCTCAAGTTTCAACTCTGATAGCTTCTCTCTTCTCTGTACGCGAAGTGCTAAAATTCATGCACCTCCTTCTGATCCGACGATTGCTGATATTCTTCCCTATGATCCAACAATCATGGTCACTCTTCCTCTTGAGCTTCATATATCTTTCCTCCTTGGAAGATTTATCTGCTTTCAAAGGTTCCAAACCTTTGTTCTTCCAATGAATCTGTCTTTGGAATCCCGTCAAGACTTGGGAAAAGTGTTATCTCTTCTGATATTCTATCCTTGAAATGATTTCAATATCCCACACACACCTTTCATTCTCAGGATTTCAAATAACTTAGTTCGAAGGATTTTCTTGAAAATAAAATGCTCTCTCCCACCTGGCGTTCTGCTGTGTTGGTTCTTCGAAGCTTGTTTGCTTCTAGATGTTGTACACACTTTTCACCTGGTATGGGTTTCTCTGATTCTCTCTAAACTTCTTTGATTCAATCTGAGACTCAATTGACACACTCCTTGCATTCAAGATGCACACCTTGCATACAAGTATCAAAAGAGAAATGATTGAAACTCAACCAACTTTGTCACGAACTCATACAGTTAATCTCTCTTAACAACCATACATGAATGAACTGTAATAAATCATACACACAGAATAACATTCATTCAATCACACATGAAATGAACACAGTCCAAGTATTTGGGACAATTTATGTCTATTCTATTCATTCATGAAAAAAAAATACATAGTGTTTATGCTACTCTATTCCGCTCTACTGATCTCTCTAGTCTATCTATCCATTCTCTTATGTTACAATGCAACAATGAAAAACTATCTAAGGACCGCTCCACGATCTCTCTCGTCCTGTTCTGAAATCTATCATTTCAAATTAAATCCTATTACCTACTATGTCGTATTACAATAACTACTAGTTATTATTAGATAGAGTCGACACTCCATATCTACAATTTCTTACAATCCTTCAAGACTTTACAAACAAGTTACCTTTTAAAATGTTTTTTTCAAAAGTATCTCAACAACCGATTAAATTTTGAGTTAAATGCTTGATTTGAAATTCTTTCATTGCAGAGATGTCATTTGTCTGCCTCCATGCATGTGTTGTTGACTTTGAAGGCGATGCTCCTACATCATACTCCTCTGGTTAAAACTTTTTATGGACTCTTGAGCTCTTGCACTTTCTTTCCATGCTTTATAATATCAGGTTATGTAACCCAACTTGCATCTTCCATTAGATGATATTTCCACTTCACTAAGTACTAAGAATATGTCTTCCTCCTGGTTTTCCTTCCATCCCTCTGTTCAATAATTTTCTCGATATGAGGTTTTTTTGTTGTGGGAAATTGATCTTCCGACTGAATTTATTTATGATCATCTGATTCTCCAGCTTCATCTCTCCTGTAAGGATACAGGTCTGCAATATTGAATATCGACGATATCCAAACATTGTCTGGAAAATCAATCTCATAAGCATTGGTTGCGAATTTTCTGAGAATCCCGCATGGTCCTATCTTCTTGATCTTCAATTTGTTATATGTTCCTCTTGGAAACCTCTATTTTCTCAAATGAGCTAAAACTTCATCTCCAACTTCGAATTGAACTTCTCTCCTCTTTTGATCATAATTGCTCTTGTATTTCTAGTTGTTGTCCTGTAGCTATTCTTTGAATCTGTCATGGAGTTTCTGCATCTCTGTCACAAAATCCTCTTCTTTGACACTTCTGAACTCATATTGATTCAAATCTCTCAACTCTGTAATCCCTCTTGGCTGTATACCATACAAAATTTTAAATGGACTTTTTCCTGTGCTCCTGTTCACTGAATTGTTGAATGCAAATTCTGCTTGTGCCAAAATCTGATCCCATTGTTGACCTTGCTCAGTGACTAAACTTCTCAATAATTTTTCGAGACTTATGTTTACTACTTCAGTATGTCCATCTGTATGAGTGTGATATGATGAACTAAAGGACAAGTTCATCCCCATCCTCTTCCATAGAGTTCTCCAAAAGTTTCCTACAAATTTGGTGTCCCTGTCTGAAACTATGCTTCTCGACAATCCATGTAGTCTCACTACTTCTCTGAAAAAGAAATTTGCGATGCGTGTGGCATCGCTTGTCTTCTGGCATGGTATGAAATGTGCCATTTTTTAGAATCTGTCCACTACAACGAATATGGAATTGCTCCCTTTTTTAGTTCTAGACAATCCCAAAACATAATCTATATTGATTGCATCCCACGGCTTGTCTGGAATTGGTAATGGTTGATACAAACCGGTTTTTTGTTGTCTTCCTTTTGTATACTGACAAATTCTACATTTGTTCACAAACATTTTCACTTTTTCTCTCATGCTTGACCAATAATACAATTTTCTCAACTGTGGAAATGTCTTACCATGACCAAAATGTCCATCTAAACCTCCACTGTGTTTCTCTTTCAATAGGTTGTCTCTCATTGAGCACTTCAGAATGCATAATTGGATTTCTTTGAACAATAATCCATCATGGATCAAATATTCAGTCCATGGGCTTCTGTCTCCCAACAAAGGATTCTTGCATGCCTCATAAGCCTCTTTGAAATCTGCATCTTCTTTATACATCTCCTTGAGGCATTCGAACCCCAAGGTCTCCACCTAGAATTCCTGTAAAATCAAACTCCTCCTGCTCAAAGCATCTACGAATTTGTTAGTAGTTCTAGCAATGTGTTTAGTAACAAAAGTAAAATTCTGCATAAATTCTACCCATTTTTCATGTTTCTGATTCAACTTCTCTTGCCTAGTAATAAATTGCAAATCTTGATTATCATTGTACAAGACAAATTCTTTAGGAATTAGATAGTGCCTCCATTTTTTCAAAGCTTGAATCACTGCATAAAATTCCTTGTCATACGTGGAATGCTTTTTCTTTTCTTCATTTAGTTTCTCACTTAAATAAACAAGTGGCCTATTGTCCTGACTCAATATTGCTCCAATAACTAATCCACTTGCATTGCATCTCACCTGAAATGTTTTTTCCAAAATCTGGTAAGACCAGAATTGGTTGCTCTGTGATTTTCTCCTTCAACACTTTGAAACTTTTTTCATCTTCCTCTGTCCAACTGAAGGACTTGTGCTTCTTCTTCATAGTGTCCAGCATAGGTGCACATATGCCACTAAAATTTTTGATGAATTTTCTATAAAAACTCGCTAACCCATGAAAACTTCTTACCTCAAATATATTGCTCGACGACGACCATTCTATGATCACTCTCACTTTTTCTGGGTCCATATTCAACTCATTTGAAGAGATTACAAAACCAAAATATATGAGCTCCTTCTTCATAAAAGAACTCTTCTTTAGATTTATCATCAATTTCTCTTGTTGCAACCTTTCCATCACTAATGTCAAATGTCTTAAGTGTTCTTCCTTTGTCTTGTTGAAGATTAGTATGTCATCCAGATATACTATGACAAATTTTCCTATGAAGTCTTTCAACACTTCATTCATTAACCTCATAAATGTGCTTGGTGCATTTGTCAACCCAAACGACATGACCAACCATTCAAACAATCCTTCATTTGTATTGAATGTTGTTTTCCATTCATCTCCCTCTCTCATCTGTATTTGATGATATCCTCTCTTCAATTATATCTTGGAAAAATAGCTTGCTCCACTCAAATAGTCCATCAAATCATCCAACCTCGGTAAAGGTAATATGTACCTAATGATTATCTTATTGATGGCTTGGGAATCTGTACACATCCTCCATCCTCCATATTTCTTTAGGCTTAATACAGTCAGTACTGCACATGGGCTTAGGATTTCCTTGACTAACCCTTTATCCAACAACTCCTGGACTTGATTTTTGACCTCCTCATTCTCTCTGGGTGTCAAATAAGCTACTTTGTTTGGTAAACTAGCTCCTGGAATAAGGTCAATATGATGGCTTATACTCCTGATGGGTGGTAATGAGTGTGGTAACTCATCCACGACTATATCAACAAAGTTTTCTAACAGTTCCTGGATTTCTATAGGCAAGTCTTCTACAAACGTATTCATAAGGATAACTCTAGGCTTCCTCACTACAAAAAACTGCATTTCTTTCTCCTTCTTGACTTCTTTCAAGAGCATCTTACCACTCATGAGAAGTATGCTTGAACTAGATTCTCTCTTTTGATCTTTGTCTTCTATGGGTAACAACATATGTGTCCTACCATTCCTTTCTAGGGTATAGGTATTCTTTCTTCCATCATGAATAACTTTTCAGTCATACTGCCATGACCTCCCCAATAAAATATGACATACATCCATAGGAATTACATCACACAATATTTCATCCATATAACCTCCTATTTTAAATTCAACTTGGCATTGTTGACTTACCATGACTTGATGTCCTTTCTGCAACCACGATACCTTGTATGGATTTGGATGTGTAGTTTTCTTCAGCTCCATCTTTTCCACCATCTCCGTGGATACTATATTGTCAGTGCTCCCACTTTCTATGATCACCTTGCAAACTCTGTCTTTCAACTTGCAAGTAGTTCTGAATAGGCTTGTTCGTTGAACTGTTTCCTCTGGTTCCTTTTCTTGTTTAAGAAGGATCTTCCTCATCATGAGGTTTCTTCCTCCTTATGTTGCTTCTGCTTCCACATGTTTTTGTGCTTCAACAATGTGTGCTTCTCCGCCTCCTTCTCTCTTTCTGTCGGTACATTCCCAAGATTTGTGTCCTTATTTTCTACAGGTATAACATTTAACCACACCTCCTCTGACTCTTCCTCTACCTCTGGAAAAAGAACTTCTTCCTCCATGTTGTCCTTATTTATAAATTCCACCCTTCTCATGGTGACTATGTTGTTTTTCATCTTCATAATTCAACTTCTAGAACTTCTCTCTGTTGTCTCCCTTGCCTCTTCTTGAATTTCCTCCTCTTCTTCATTGGATTTTCTTCCTAGCCAATTTTTCTTCATCTTTCAAGGTTGCTTGATAAGCATCCTCAACTTTACGGACATATAGCATGATGATCTCCTCTTGGATTGCATATCTCATCCCATTGATATATCTGGCTGTCTTTTCATCCTCATTCTCTTTCTGTCTAGCCCTGATGTTCAGCCGGTAGAATTATTCAGTGTACTCCTTCACTGATAAACCCCTCTGTTTCAAGTTCTGCAATCTTTTATAAAGATTGATTTGGTAATCCTTCGGGATAAATTTGGCTTTCAATTTAGCTGCCATCCTATCCCAGTTTTTAATTTTCATCTTACCATTTCTCCTGCGTTCGACTTGCAGTTCATCCCACCATAATGCTGCATGACCTTTCAGTCTTGTCACTGCATGCTTCACCATCTTGTCTTCTTCGATATCTTCATAATCAAAGTATTTGTCCATAGCACATACCCAATCTAACAATTCTTCAACTTCCAAATTGCCTTCATACATAGGTACATCTATCCTTTCTCTGGCTCCTGTCTTTGAAACATATTTTATCAAGCGATCTTGTG
This sequence comes from Picea mariana, assembly GCA_032191745.1. Classification (NCBI taxonomy): domain Eukaryota; kingdom Viridiplantae; phylum Streptophyta; class Pinopsida; order Pinales; family Pinaceae; genus Picea; species Picea mariana. The sequence goes on from JASDQU010107168.1 coordinate 132,043, forward strand.
CAACATCCTCTACGTCATTTTCTTCACCTGCTACTTTTTTGCTCTCAACTTCAATGATATCGCCAGTGTCTGGTGATCTTCTCTGTGTTGTCTTCATGGCATCCAATCTCATTCAGAGTTGCCTCATTTCTTCTTCCATTTCTGTATTTTCTCTGTGCCTTCTGGGTGGCATGATTTTTCATTACATCACCTACAAACATAAATTAAATTTCTTTGATACCACAAATGATACCAACTTTCCTCCTTTCTCCTTTTGTCTGTTGTCTGCAAACAAATTTAAAATTAGCTCTGATACCACTTGATGCAGACCCCCTACCTCAGCAGGGTCCGCTGACCTCCCAGTCACTAGATCATTCAAATCTATGAGTTGGATCAGCTCTTCGGTTCCCTTCTAGAATCCAATGAACAAAATCCACAGGTCCTTTTATGAAACTCGCCTTGTGTGAATAAACACTAAGCGTGAGCCTCACCTCCAAACGACCACAAATTGTGACTGCACGCCTACACAAAGGGCGTTTAGGGACTTCGCATGTCGAGGCTTTACATGTGAGCCAAACTTGATCCTCACAGTTTTCGAAATCTCGACAGGGGACCATTCACCATGACCACAGACTTAACCAAAAGGAAGTGTCGCGTTTCATGATTTCAGGACTTCTACGTATGAGCCAACCCTGACTCCCCGACTCCCGAAACTTCGAAAAGGGATTAATAAATGTTGTATCCTTTTCTTATCTACACTCATATGACCATTCTCCATGACCTAGGTCCCATCCTTTGAGTGCGTCGGCATTTCGCGTATCGGGAACTCCCAATGCGATTAACCTCCATCCTCCCGACTCCCGAAATGTCAATATTTCAGAGTGTCAAATCGAAGTTCATGACTCTCTCACGATCTGATAGATCATATCTATTCCTTCTTATGTCGGGACTTTGCATTTCGTGAAGTCGGAATATCACTCGTCTCCTTGCTCCCGATCCTCGATATCCCGAAACTCTGAAATTCTCCCTGGACAATCAATGGTCCAGATCTCTCCTCGATCAAGGGTTGGGATATTTTCACGAGTTCGCATTTCACGAGTTTTCACAAATTTTTCCCTTGACTTTTACCTCCCGCAGGTCAGCGAAATGTTGATCGGTTGCCACCTGTCTTCTGGCGATGGGCGGTGCACTCTAAAGGACTAAACCTTGTGCACTTCTTTCGGATCCAACGACTATTGGTCCACATGCTTCCAGATCTTACGGCTCATGCTTGATCAATTAGACAATTAAGGTTCAAATCGCTCTCCCTCCCGAGCTTACAACAACCAACGGCTGTGATTCCTCTTAGCGATCCAAAACTTGGTCTTCAACTCCAGTGATCTGATGGTTCATATCTATCCCACTGATCGGATGGTTGAGATTCTATTCCAGTGTTCCGAACTTCGGGAATCTCAAGTTTCAACTCTGATATATTCTCTCTCCTCTATACGTGAAGTGCTTAAATTCGTGCGCCTCCTTCTGATTCGACGATTGTCGATCTTCTTCCCTATGATCCAAAGATCACGGTCACTCTTCCTCCTGATCTTCAGATATCTCTCATCCTTGGAAGATTTTTCTTCTTTCAAAGGTTCCAAACCTTTGTTCTCCCAATGAATTCATCTCTGGAATCCCATCAACACTTGGGAAAAGTGTTATATCTTCTGAGATTCTATCCTTTAAATGATTTCGATCTCCCACGCACACCTTGCATTCTTGGGATTTCGAATAACTCATTTCTAAGGATTTTCTTGAAAATAAAATGCTCTTGCCCACCTAGTGTTCTTCTGTGCTGGTTCTTCAAAGCTTGTTGGATTCTAGACACTGTACACACTTTGCACCTGGTTTTATTTTCTCTGATTCTCTCTGAACTTCTCTGAGTCAATCTAAGACTTAATCAACACACTCCTTGTGTTCGATATGCACACCTTGCATACAAGTATCAAAAGAGAAATGATTGAAACTCAACTAGCTTTTTCACGAACTCATACAGTTAATCTCTCCGAACAATCATACAAGAACGAACTATAATAAATCATACACACATAACTACATTCATTCAATCACACATGAAATGAAAATAGTCCAAGGATTTGGGACAATTTTTGTATGTTCTATTCATTCATGAAAAAAAAATACATAGTGTTTTTGCTAATCTATTCTGCTCTACTGATCTCTCTAGTATGTCTATCCATTCTCTTATGTTGCAATGCAACAATGAAAAACTATCTAAGGACCGCTCCACAAGCTCTCTCGTCCCATTCTGAAATCTATCATTTCAAACTCAAAACTATTACCTACTCTGTCCTATTATAATAACGATTGGTTATTGCCATATAGAGTTGACACTCCGTCTTTGCAATTTCTTACAGTCCTTCAAGACTTTACAAACAAGTTACCTTTTAAAATGTTGTTTTCAAAAATATATCAACAACTGATTAAATTCTGAGTTAAATGCTTGATTTGAAATTCTGTCATTGCTGAGATGTCATTCGTCTGCCTCCACACGTGTGTTATTGACTTTGAAGGCGATGCTCCTGTATCACATTTTCATGGATTTGGAATGATAATAATAGGCATTCTAAGTAATAATTGATGATGGTAACTCCTTGCATAAGTAAACCATTAATGCATTTTATAGAAACACATCCTTTATGTGTACCTTATTTTTTGTAACTAGCATATATAGACCATTAAGGGAGGCAATTATAAAAAAATATTTTTCATTTACCTCAATGTTGAGGGTCTAATGTGGTTCCTTATGAGGATTTGTCTTTTAAAGGTTGGGATCTTTATCATCACCTATTTTTCTAGTTATTTTTCTATGTTTACATTCTTCAATGAGATATATTTGTTAAAAATAGAAGGGTATGTGGTTAGTGCATTTGGCCTTTTAACCTTTGGGATCTCACTTTTGGTGTTGGTTAGTATGTAGATCATTTGCCCATGTTATGAAAATAGTTATGTGTGAACATTATAGTTGGTGTCTCTGGGCTTCAAACCCAAGGTTTGAAAGGATTTACCAACAAATACCCCATTCATGTCACCATATTCAATATTCAAGGACTGAATAAGGTCTCACCTGAGACATGCACAGGAATCACAAATACTGAGTGTTTGTGCATAGCATGACAGAAAAATTTAGACATAAAACACTTAATTGAGAGTGGTGCATTAGTTACTACTCACTCATACCAACATTCATATAAGTAATGCATAATATAACCTCTATAAAAGTGTACATTCATAATAGAGTACATGATATAAAGGATCAATTGGGGCCTCATGTCTTATATCATTAATTACAGTGATACTCACTCATACCAACATTCATATAAGTAATGCATAATATAACCTCTATAAAAGTGTACATTCATAATAGAGTACATGATATAAAGGATCAATCGAGGCCTCATGTCTTATATCATTAATTTTAGTGAAACAATCAGATACATGGGAGGCCCTTATATCATGGGAAGAGACTCCTCAATATTAAACCCAATATCAAAGATTCATATATTGATCTACTTTCTCTCCCATATTCTATTTATGACACTACGATACAAATGAATCTCCAAATGAACCAAAAGTTAGCCATCATACAATAACACTAATGAAAAACAAGTTAACCTTATTTTGTTTGCATGCTTTCCTTATATATTTACAAAACCATGGCAATCATAAAAAACTTTCCAGATCAAGAAAAACCTTAAACATGACCAATTAGTCAGTCAAAAAATTGGTTACAATCATTATGATGATTTTTAAGGATTCGATATACATGTGATCTTTACAAGTTTTTGCACACAACGCAAAAATGGTTGGTTCCCACAGTAGAAACTAGTTGACTGGTGCTAAATATTGTCACTATATGGTACAACACTCATGGAATGTGTTTCATACTAAAATTCTGGTTCATTCATGCTCTTTCCAAAAAATTGGTGCCAACAATGCCCCAACACTATTAGTTGGCTCATCCTTGAGCCACGAAACTTCATTATGGTGTGACAAATGTGATGGATGGCACCTTCTTCATTATCTTGGTGATGAAGATTTGGAACTCAAAGTCTATATAATAAAAAATATCCATTAGTGCCTTCATTTTATTGCAAAAATTATCAACCTCTATCGATGTGTTTGACCCAAACTTTGGCTTGACCAATGCTCTCAACTCTATTACTTGGGCTTCCCTTGTGTGTGCATTAGTGAGGACATAATGGTGTTATTGTGCCTTCTCTTGTTCTTGCAACACAATGGTTTTCAATGTATGTTGGTCAGCATAGGGAGATGAAATATATCAGTGAATTCCAACTACCTCTGCCATGGCCACCTTCTTCTCTATGGGTGGAAGGGATACCAATGCCTAATTCTTATCATTGATATGTGCGTCACTTTCTTGTATGCAATATTCAATTGTGATAATTTCATTGGCATTATGTAGGTGAGTCCAGAGATAGAATCTATATTCAATGACCCTCGAGAATCCATCTACACGTGCTTGTCCTTGGTGTAGCATATTTTTTGTGGTAACAATATTTTGTTTCAACTCCTCTTTCTCTACCGATGGGTTTCTCTTCAACTTTTTCTAAATATCTATGTTTTTTTCCTGCAAGTGTTCAATAGATTCCTTCACCTTACAAAGTTTTTCCTACATCGGGAGGTCAGGAGTTTCCTCAGCCATGCTAGAAAATTGGGAGCATACATCCTCCAACTGCACTGATAAAAAATGTGTGCTACCTCTTGTTCATGGTGTTCTTAGATGGCCTTGTGAGTAGCTACCTCTTGTGCATGTTTGGGTTTGGTTTTGTTGGATCATGGTTGTAAGACCCTAGGTTCAGTTTATTCTACCAACAAATCCTGTAGACACCGACCCTTTTGGCATCACTTGCATGCAAGTGAAGTATCACCCAAGGCATCTATTGGGTCTGCAGGAATCAAGTTTCTAGAAGAATGACAGGATGGGAGGTGATCATAAAATTCATTCCTACTTATCCACCTTGTGTGCAATATCTTGTGTATGTTTTCCCTTAGTTAGTTGGTAAATTCAATTTTACAACACCATTATACTATAGATTGCAACATAAACTATTCTCTGTAACATTCATAATTATTTTTCATCAATTATCTAGCAAACAGGTCTAGATCTAGCTATGCATAAATAAACACATCCATGAAAAATCGCATAAAAAGACATTCAGACACATAATTTAACATGGTTCACCCATAGTTTGGGCTATGTCCACAATGAATGGACTCTTTATTGTTCTTTGTGAAACTCATCTCAGGCTTCTGTTGATCCAGGTGGATATCATTTTCCACCCACCTTCAATTGGATCAAGGACCAATTTCCATTTTGGTAGTTGTTTTCCTAGTTTTCTGGTCCTAAATGTTTAGGTCCATTTTGAGGCACTAGACAAATTTTTTGGGGCCTACCACAGTCACATTGTAGTCTTCGGCCATAGTGTGAAAAAAAATGTGTATTACTTGAATAGTTCTTTCCAATGAGCTATCGTTCACCTAAAACGGAGATTGTATGCAAAAGTTATGACCCCACGAAGTTGATGTACCAACTTACCCCATCGAGGCCCACATGAATTTTGGCGCTTCATCTCTTAGGGTTAGGTTTTTCTATGTTTAGGGTTTTATCATTTATTATTTATGTTAAAAAGGCCTTTGGAGCCTCATTCTAACCAATTTCTTGCTAATGAGAATATCCAACACATCTCTTGTCAGAGATAAGATACCACCATTCTAGCTAGCTTGTCTGCTTTTGCATTTTATAGTCTTTTGTATTTCAGACAGTCGTTAATAGAATATGAGATTTAATGCATTAATATGTTCCTTTCCATATATTTGTGTAATTATTTGTTATATATTTGTTATATCTTTTCCTTCATATCGTTCCTAAAATAATCTGGATCAATGGTATTAGAGTGGTCTTCTCCTTGTTGTCCCTAGTGCATGTCCCCGATGAGGTCAAAGTATAGAGAGTTGGGTCTCAAGATTTTATCTCTTGAGGAAAATTGTTCTCGCATGCCCAAGTGACATTCCAAGGTGGAAGAAAATAGGGATGACAAGATAGGAGATCATTTCAAATTGTTGCTCGAGGAATCCCTCGCATGACAGAGGAACAAGATGATGGATAATTTCGCCCAGATCCTTCTACAGTTGTTGGAAATAATAGAGCAACCTTCAACTAAAAATCACTTTGATATTCCTTTTTTTGAAGGCCAGATATATGTCGACGCTTTGGAAAAATGGTTAAATTTGCTAGAGGGTTATTTCTTCGTCCACAATTTTTCCAACAGTGAAAAGATCCCCTTCGCGCTCTTTAAGGCCCTTCCCCATGTCAGATATTGGTGGGAGACTTACTGTGAGCAACATTCCAAGGATGAATCTAGAATGCTTGGGCTAGGGACCACTTGGGAAGATTTTGTTGATGCCCTCAAGGAACAATATTACCCTATTGGAAGTTGTGATGACCAATACATGAGATGGACCACATTGTGCCAAGAGAGGGGCCAAACGGTGCCACTGTTCATAAATAATTTCCATACCTTGTGAACCAAGATGGGCATCAAATAATATGAGAGACATCTAGTCCTAAAATATAGTGGGGATCTGTAGAGGTACATCTGAACTGAAATGGAGTTTTCTGGACATATCGTCATTGGGAGATGCTTATCGATAAGTTGTCGAAATTGAGTAGAAATTTAAGCAGCAGAACAAGTGGGAGTTCAGGTTTGCAAATCCGTAATAACTAAAGTATGGTGAGGGTGGCCATAACCCCAAGGACAAAGGATAGAGCCAGGATGTCCAACCCTAGGATAACCAATCCAAGCCACCAACAAAGAAGGGTAATGGGAAGTTGAATAAGGACACTGGAAAATGGTGTGAGTTCTACAAAATACCTTGGCACGATATTGATGAATGTCGCTACAAATATTCATTGTTGGATGAGAAGAAATCCATAGGGTCAGATGTTTACTCAAACTATGATTCCAAGATAGAAAGGGGAAGCCAAATCATTGATGCATAACCTAGTGTCACCATCACTACCACAAAAGTCTAGCTAGAGGAACTGGAGGAGTTTGAAGAAGGGGAACATATTTTCCACTCATAGATATGGGTGAAGGGAACCCCACTCCATTTCATTGTTGACAGTGGTAGCTATAATAAATTGATTTCAGCAGAGGTTTTTAAGAGGTTTAACTTAAAAACGACACAAAATACTCATCCATACACCATTGGTCGTCTCATCCAGGGATGAGACATCTGCGTCACCCCGCAATGTCACCTGCACTATGACATAAAACCCTTGAAAGAAGAGGTATTTTGGGATGTTTCACCACTTGAATTTTGTGATGCTTTTATAGGACAACCACATATGTGTAAGTGTCATGGATTTTATGAATCTAGACCCCGTAGTGTCATTATTACTTTGAGATATAAACTCTATAGGGTACTGGAGGCAGTCCCAAGTACTACAGTCTCTTTGATCTCTGCGAAGAAATGCAGAAAGGTGGTTTCTCAAACTAGGAGATTTTTCCTCTGTATGGTTCAATTAGAATGTGAACAGAAGGTCACTACAACCACCAAATCCTCTGCATGGGGCCTCTCTACCCAGTTGCAATAGGTGGACATAATATTTGAGGAGTACAAAGACATATTTTCCTCACCTACGGGGGTGCCTATGCACTGTTAGGTAAATCACTCAATTTATATGACACCCAATTCTCCTCTTCCTAATGATCTTGTATACATTAGTTCTATTATGGAGAATGAAGAAATAAAACACCAGATTTAAGAGATAATTCTAAAGGTCCACATCAGACCAATCTCCTCACCTTGCAGGACTTGAATTGTTCTAGTATATAATAAGGATGGGATATGGTGAATTTTTATTGATTACAGAGCCCTGAAAAATATCACAGTCAAGAATCGGTACCTAATCCCCTAGATTGATGACTTTCTTGATCAGCTCAAGGGAGCCAATTTTTTTAGTAAAATTGATTTGAAGTTAGGTTACCACCGGGTGTCGATTGAGGATATTGATGTGTGGAAGACAACCTTCAAATCCAAAGAAGGCCTCTTTGAGTGGTTTGTCATGCCTTTCATCTTGACTAATGCCCCGAACACATTCATGCATATCATGGATGATATATTAAAACCATTCACAAACTCCTTTTTGGTTGTATATTTGGATGACATCCTCCTCTTCAAAAAAACTTGGGAGGATCATTTGGAGTATATTCAACCGGTATTAGGAACCCTACGATAGCACAATTTATATGCCAATTTGGAGGTGTTCCTTCGGCATACAGAGAATCCAATATTTTTTATACATCGTGCATGAGCAAGGTGTACATGTGGGTCCAACGAATAACCAATTCATCCGCGATTGGCCGACCTTGAATACAATGATCGAGCTCCGTAGCTTCTTGGTCCTTGCTAATGTCTACCTGTGGTTTGTGTTGGGGTTCTCTCATATCTCTTGGGACCTAATCTAGGTGACCAAGGGTGGCGTGAAGTCCAATATTGTGTGTTTTTCACCCCTCAAAAAGTGTTCGAGGATATGAAATCTCGCCTCTGCTCAGCACCAGTCCTCATTCTACTAGACCTGCAACAACCATTTGAGATTGAGATAGATGCTTCAGATTATGTTATCGGTGAACTCCTCACTCAGCATGGACATCCAATAGCCTATCAAAGTGAAACTCTATCTGATGATGTTTGAATATACCCCACCTATAACAAATATATGCACTCCATTGTGCAGGCATGCCGACAGTGGAATCATTACATTCTGGTGAAGGAAACAATCATCCACACTGATCACAGGCCTCTGCAATTCATTCTTACACAAGGAAAGTTACAAAATGACCACCATTATAAGTGGGCCACGTACCTGCAACAATTCCACTTGAATATCAAGTATAAGAAGGGAAGCACCAACCATGTCACATATTGCCTCAGTTGACCCCCAGTGGAAACTCTCACCATAGTTATCAACTCTTGTGGACATGAGACATATGGATGGCCACAATTATACAATAATAACTCTAAATTTTCTACTTCCTATCAGACATTGAGCACATGAAATTTTTTTCCCAACTTTCACCTCCAGGATGGATTATTATGCCATCTGAGCCACCTTTGTGTTCCTTCAAGTGAGCATGCGAAGCTAATCTGGGAAGCTCACTACAATTGGGCAGCAATAAATTTTGGTGTAGAAAATAAAATGGAAGTATTGTAGAAACATTTTTATTGGACAAAGCTTCGACAAGATGTTTACAAGGAAATCAAATCTTGCACCATTGTCAAGACCTCCATCAAGAAATCGGGCTATACACCCCTCTTCCTACTCTGCATAGGCCTTGGGAGTCCATCTCCATGGAGTACATGTTCGATCAGCCTTCAACCAAGCATGGAAATGACAATGTCTTTGTGGTCGTCGATCAATTCTCTAAGATGGAAATTTTGGCTCCTTGTAAGAAGAGCATCACTACTGAGGCCACTACCAAGCTCTTCTTCACACATGTTTGGGTTCATTTTGGGCTACCACAAAATATTATCTCCAATAGAGACAGTATGTTCTTGAGCACCTTTTGGTCCAGCCTATGGTCAATGATGGCCACAAAACTGACCAAATCGACTTCCTTCCACCCACAAATTGATGGACAAACAAAGGTAGTTAACAAGATGATTGTCCATATCCTACGAATGTATAATTCCAAAAATCCACGCAAATGGGATGAAAGACTTCCATATGTTCAACATAACTACAACATATACCTCCAAAACTCTATTTTTCACAACCCTTTTCAGGTGTGCTTGGGGTTCCAACCATTGTCCCCCATTGATGTAGCTCTGCCCATTACAGTTGCACACGAAGATTCCTCCCATGCTCAGACAAAGGTTGATTGGGTAACCAAATTTTTTCAGTGCATCCAACACATCCAACAAAAAGTTCATGATATTGTGTAGGAAGCCAATTCCAAGTACAAACAATGCCACGATCAACATTAAGTATGGCACAAATTTCAGGTGGGAGATAAGATTTGGTTGCAATTACAAAAAGAGCGCCTCATAAGACCCCATAAAAAGTTGCACCCACTTTCATATGGGCCTTACACCATCACCAAGTTTGTGGGTGAGAATTAATTTGAATTAAGTATTCCTCCTTTCCTTGGATTGAATCGGGTATTTGTAATATACCAGATATAAAAAATATGCAGAACAGAAATAAAATGCTAGAAATGGCAGAGTAACAACAATATAACGAGAATAATCACCAAAATAACACTAAAATGATATAAGAATAACAACAGAAAATAACACTTGGATTCTGAGAGAAATGTTCACGGGCCTCTTCGAGGGGGCAACCTCCAGTCAAGTAGAGATCTATTACAATAATCTCCAAACTAGGGTTCTCATACCCTCGACTCCTATTTATACTAAATATGTCTATCAAAAGAAGCATCTAGAGGAAGATCCTTCTAGAAGAGGAATCTTCTATTAGGTCTTCTTACATTCGACTTATTCTATTTTATTGCAAGGCCTTGTTGATATTAACCTTTATTACATCCGAATATATTGTTCTACCTATGTGCGGGTTAGGACCCTAACATGTCCTCCCCATTAAAAACATCCTTGTCCTCAAGGCTTGAGATGTGGAAATTGTTGTAGAATGGTAGTTGGTTCCCAAGTGGCATCTATTGGAGTTGTATCTTTCCACTGGATTAACACTTCCTTGATGGTTCTCTAATGCAAGCGATGCTCACGCTGGTCCAAAATGGCTTGTGGTTGTAACCAAATGGATCCTTCTTTGACTAACTTGGGAAGGTTGGTTTGAATTTGGCACTTAGTTCTGATCACCTTCTTTAAGGAGGAAACATGAAAAACGGGATGTATCTTCGAATGACTGGGAAAAGCTAATTGATAGGCCACCTATCCCACACGCTTGAGAACTGTATAAGGACCATAAAATTTGGGTGCTAGCTTTTGACAATGCTCGGCCTTGAGGGAATTCTTCTTGTAAGGTTGTAGGCGAAGAAACACATGATCTCCTTCTTCAAAATAACGTTCAGAGGGACCTTGATCTGCTTGTTGCTTCATGTGATTCTGTGCGATGGCCAAATTCTCTTTGAGGGTACAGAGAATATCCTCTTGAACTATAAGTGTTTGGTAAATCACTTGGAACTTCAAGACACCAAGTAAGTATGAGAGAACTGAAGGTGGATTCTGTCCATATACCTCTTCAAAAGGATTCATGTGTGTAGCTGTATGGTATGAAGTGTTGTACCACCATTCAGCTAGGGGTAACCATTGAGCCCACCGATTTTTCTTTTCTGAGGAAAAACAACTCAAATATGTTTCCAAAAAATTGTTGACAACTTTTTTTTGACCATTAGTCTGGGGATGATAAGATGTACTGAGATGAATTTGGGTGCCTTTTAGCTTGAACAGTTCTTGCCAAAAATTTCTTGTGAAATTTGTGTCGCGATCAGAAACAATAGAGTGTGGCATGCCATGAAGCTTGAAGACCTGATCCATGAAAATTTGAGCCACCGTGGATGTTGTAAACAGGTGTTGAAGAGTGCAGAAATGAGCATACTTGGAAAGGCGATCAACAACCACCATGAAGACTGATTTATTTCCCGATTTGGGTAAGCCTGCAATAAAATCCATAGAGATGTCCTTCAAAATAATAGGTGGAATCGGGAGTGGTTGTAGTGTGCCCGAAGATTTGACTGTTTCTCCCTTG
>JASDQU010107168.1:143874-166848 GCA_032191745.1 Picea mariana
AAGGCGATCAACAACCACCATGAAGACTGATTTATTTCCCGATTTGGGTAAGCCTGCAATAAAATCCATAGAGATGTCCTTCAAAATAATAGGTGGAATCGGGAGTGGTTGTAGTGTGCCCGAAGATTTGACTGTTTCTCCCTTGTTGTGTTGACACACATCACATTCGACGACAAAATTATGAATGTCCTGTTTCATACCATCCTATAAAAAAGAAAGTTTGACCCTGTCATAGGTTTTGGTGAACCCAGAGTGCCCCATTGTCGATGTAGCATGAAGCTCAGAAAGTACCATGGACTTAAGCTTTGATTGTTTACTTAAATATAGATGACCTTTGTATTGAAGCTCATCATGGAGCCAAGAGTACCCTGGGGGAGCTAGAGCACTAGACTGCAATTGTTGGATCAACTGCGAACTTTTGGGATCTTGTAGTCATTCCTGGCGAATGGCTTGGAGCCAATCTGGTACAATGAAGGAAAGAGAAAAAAAGGATCCTTCATCTTCATATTTTCGGTAAAGTTCATCCGCAACCACGTTTTCTTTGCCTTTATTGTAAATTATCTCATAATCATAGCCAAATAGCTTAGATACCCATTTTTGTTGCTTCAGGGAGGAAATGCGTTGTTCCAGAAAATACTTGAGGCTTTGATGGTCTGTCTTAATTTGGAAGCATTGCCCCAATAGATAAGGGTGCCACAAATCAACGACATGCATAATAGCCAACATTTATTTTTCATAGATAGATTTTCCCAGATTTCTTTTAGATAGTTTCTTACTTGTAAAATCCAAAGGTCGACCCTCTTTCATAAGGATAGCACCAATTCCTTTCCCTGAAGCATCACATTCCAAGACAAAGGTCTTTGTGAAATCAAGAAGGGCTAGGACTGGGGTGGTGTACATGGCCATATTCAATGTTTGAAAAGCTTGAGCAGCAGTTGGAGTCCAAGTGAAAGAGTTCTTTTTTAGGAGAGCAGTGAGAGGTGCTGCAATCTTTCTGTAATTCTTAACAAACTTGCGATAATAACCTGTTAAGCCCAGAAATCCACGCAAGATTTTGATAGTCTTTGGGTGAGGCCAGTATTGCATAGATTCAATCTTTTTAGGATCCACCCTAATGTCATCCTTGCCAACTAGATGACCCAAGTAATCTACTTCTGAGGCGCCAAAATCACATTTAGACTGTTTAAGGAAAAGTTGGTGATGAGAGAGTAGATGGAGAACTCGATCGACATGAGCAATATGTTATGTCCAGGTATTTCTATATATGAGGATATCGTCAAAGAAAACTAAGACAAAATGATGGAGAAAAGGATGGAAGACATGATTCATGAGGCTTTGCAAGGTGGAGGGGGCATTACACAAGCCAAAGGGCATGTACAAAAAATCATAGTGGCACTCATGAGTTCTAAAGGCAATATTGGGAATGTCTACCTCTTTCATACATATCTGGTGGTAGCCCGAACGAACATCAAGTTTAGTAAAGAATTGGGTGCCACTCAATTCATCCAGGAGGTCATCAATGACAGGAATGGGAAATTTGTCTTTAATGGTAATTTTGTTGAGGGCATGGAAGTCAGGACACATTTTCCAAGAACCTTCTTTCTTCAAGACCGTGACCATAGGATAAGAGTATGGGCTCATACTAGGGTAGATAACACCTGCATTAAGGAGTTCCTGGACCATTTTCTCAATTTCATTTTTTGGGGAAAAGGGGTGACGATATGGACAGATATTGGAAGGAAGGATTATGGGTACAAGGGGAATGGAATGATCATGAATTCCACATGAAGGAGGGGTTCCTGGGAGTGGAAAATACCACCTGATGTTTATAAAGGATGGATTGGAGGTCTTGCGGCACCGAGGGTGTTTCTATTTCTTTTATGGCATGGAGTTGAGAAATAACACCAGAATGACCCTTTTTGAGCAAATTTTCCATGCGATGGGAACTAATGATCTCAGGTGAATCGACGATGATGCCTTGGAACTTATATCAGTGGCCCTCCTAGTCAAATTGCATGGTGAATGGGAACCAAAGTCCTTAGTCAGTCTGCACCCAACACAATGTCAAAACTGCCCATGTCGATAGAAAACATATGATATTTCAGGTGGTAGTCACCAATTTGGAGACGCACATTTTCACAACGACCTCCACATTTCATGGAGCCACCATTGGCAATCATGATTTGGAAATTATTGACAGCATGGATGTAGCAATGAGTTTCTTGGGCAATGCGACGATGAATAAAATTATGGGTGCTTCCACTATCAACCAGAATTATGACCTTCCAATGCTTGATGTAACTGATTAGCTTGAGGGTTTGGGGAGCAGAGAAGACAATGAGAGCATTGAGGGAAATGACCGGTTCTACTTCGGGAGGGTCTGAGGGAGGGGTTATGTCGGGGGTTTCAGGTGACTCAGACACAATGGGAGTTTCAATGTCCTCTTCCGAAATATCCTCGGAGATGGCCATAAACAACTTTTGTTCCTTACACTTGTGGCCTGGGAAATATTTGTCATCACAATTATAACAAAGGCCTTTGAGTTGTTGTTCATCCATTTCAGCCTTGGTCAATTTTTGGATCTTTACTGGAGCAGAGGGAGTAGTGGGATTTACTGGTTTAGGGCGAGGGATAAAGGAGGGTTTCCAATTTTGAGAAGATACAACCTTTTGTGCTTATTTATCTCTTTTAGTATCCTCCACCCAACTCCGAGGCTGAGCCATGAGGACATGGGCCCGAATATCGTCCTTGAGGCCACTGATAAAATATTCTCAGAAAAAGGCATCAAACATGCCCTCTGTTACACCTCAAAATTAGTCACTTCAATAGTGTCTCAAGTGTCGTCATTACAAGTGTTGTAAGTGTCGCATCTTGTCTGCAAGTGTCGCATCTTAATCACAAGTGTTGCAAGTGTAGAAAACATCATACTGCCATCTTTCCTATGTTGTGCCTCTAACGACATCATAAGGACACTTAAGACACCTCAAAGACTAGTTTTGAAGAAGAGAAATCAGTTGACAAAGAGTACAAGCCTTTTTCCACTGGAAAAACCACTCAAATATGGATTTTGGAGAGGATTTCTCCCCTACCCACTATCATGGAGTGATAGCACTCCTTGGGCCTCTTTGGGGGAGCATTTGAGCACTATGTGCACCCTTTTGGGGGAGTGCTATCTTTTCTAAACGGATTTTTGGTTTGTTGAGCTAAAACAGGGAAGAATCCCCTCAATTTCTGAAGGTGGTTGGATTCGAATAGAAGGTCAAGGCATGATATTAGGGAATATCCTCAATTGAAGGAGAAGAATCCTTAACTTATCCCAAATATCTCTCAAGTGGTTGGGCCTCTTCAAGTTTATATAAGGAGGCCTCCTCATGGTGAAAGGGGGGATAATGGAGATTGAGAATTATACCCAACTTATGATCTCATAAGAAGGTATAGAAGAGGAGAGACTAGTGATTGATACCAAACCTATGATCCTATAAGTGGTATTGACATAAAATATTGGATACGTGAAGCTTATGATCTCATAAGTGAGATGTAATCAAAGAAATCAATGTATATTACTTGAGCAAAGGGGTTGGACAAGGAGAACTAGAAGAAGTTGTTGCACCTTCATCAAAGGATTGTAAGTACTTTTACTTTTACAGCTTTTTGGGATCCCCCTCTCACATAGGGGTTACGCACGAGGTCACATTTGGGAGAATTATGGGGATTATCCCTACATGGTTCAATTGTTTGTAGTGGTCGGATCGTATATTGGTGGTCACTTGAGGGTATACCCACGATTATGTGTGGGAGCCTCTCGAGTTGATTTCAAACTTGTTATCCTACCCATACATTCAGATCAGACTATTGATTGTACCCTCCCAGGGGCTGATTGTGAGTTGGCATCCTTAGTTTCCATAATCTTTAGGTACTTACACGAGGTGACGGTGAAGGGAAGTCTCACTGTACCTGGAACAAACATTGGTCAAACTCACCCGGACTCCTTGGAGGGTAAATCCACAATTACTGCATGGGAGCTTACAACAAGGTGAAAGTCTATTAAGCAGGCCACCATTGTAACTATTCCACCATAACCTATCCCCTTCTTGACTTGATCACACGACGTTGGATTTCATCACCAACTAGTACGATCATCGAGAGAAGTTTTGTTTGTTTGGTTTTGATTCCTAGATTTTATTAGCGTATGATGTTTCTTTTTGTTAGTTGGCCATAGATTTCCAGCATGTACTATTATTCTCCAAAATTGAGCCTGTAGATGATAAAGGTCTTCACCGATTGTGTAGGATGTAAGGGCTACCTCCAGAAGGCTACCAACCCTTACCTCCTAACCCTCCAGAAGACAACTACCGTGGAGAGGTAGAAAATCAATCCGATGTTGGGAGTGTTGTTACTCCTCTGTTAGACAATCAAGAAGGTGATTTGGTTATCGTTGAGAATACCACTCCTCGCACTACATATGTGTCAATAACCCCTCTCGAACCACTTTTGCTTCATTTAGACTCCCTTGGGAATGTCATAGACGAAGAGGTCCCACAGTTACTTGAGAGAGCTTTTACCAAAACATATATGGGATCCACAGAACCAATATTTGGTGATGAGTATAAGACTCATGTTCGTCCTACCACTGCAGTAGATACAAATCCCACACCTGCTCATTCTATATGGAGGACTTCATCGGGACGCGATATTTATGAGCATTTTGAATCCATTCGACAACCCTTTAATCCTTATGACCCTCCTGTTGAAACGGGACCATCCGATCAAACTATGAATCACCCCATCGATCAGGTCATTAACCCTACTATTACATTATCACAAGTCCATCCTAATGTTGGACTCATCACCTCTACTCATTCCCAAGGCACTTCGATCCCTACCCCCACTTTTACAAAATTTCACTCTACAACTCCACATGTTCTGCACGATCTTGCTGGGACATCTTTGCACCAGAGAATGCAGACCCTTGCCAGCCAAATACAACTGACTAGAGGGAAACCACCATCTAGCGGACCTATCCCTCCTAGAATACCACCATTCTATGGTGGGCCTACCCCACTTGGGGGGACATCCCCCTTTTCATGTTCCCCATGGAGGAAAACCTCCCTTTTCTAGTCATACCTCGATCGTTAATCCACCGTTGGAAGGGGGGAAACCTTCATTTGCTGGAAACCCTTCACAATCCTAGGGAGTATCTTCGGGAGGCACATTTACCCACCCCCATGTTGGGGGGCACTAATATCATAACCCACAAGGAGGAGTATCAAATATTGTTCCTTCCAAACCATCTTATGGACAACCTTTTCCGAGCGTCCCAAACACCACCTGGAGTCCTCAATGACAAAAACCTTATCCTTCCCAAGGGTCTAATGTTTATCCTCCCCCTAATGTGTATCTGCCTCTAGGATATAATTCTTACCCTCCTCAAGGGAAACATGTTTATCCTCATTATAGGAAATAAAATCACCCGGCTTATAATGCTCAGAACCCACCAGGTTATGCAAATGTTTCTCAGCCATCATCGAATCCTGCTTATCCTGGTCAGCAACAACTGTATGTAGGAGGACCTACTGGTTACAGTTATCCACCTAAACCAATGTATGGTCCTACTGGTGTTCCTATGCCACACTAGTATCATTCGCAAATTAATCGACAATTACCTTTCCTTGCAACTCTAGATCTCCCAGACTTGTCTCAGTTAACCAATGATCCTATTTTTCATTCCCCAGTTTGGCCAGTTATTCCAGCTAAACTTCCTTCTGATATTCCAAAATTTGACGGAAAATCTACATAAGATCCAAACAACCATGTGATGACTTTCCATTTTTGTTGTTCATCAAACTCCCTCATGGATGATTCTATACGTTTGCATCTTTTCCAACGAACACTTACGGGCTCTGCAGAAAAGTGGTATATTGAACTGCCATGTGCTTCTTTTCATGATTTAAATTCCCTTTCCATGTCTTTCCTCACGCACTTTCAACTACTTATTCGCTATGAGATAGGTACTGAACTCTTGACCTCCCTTCGTCAAACTGACTCTGCGCATATCTTTGACCATATTCATGAGTGGAGACGATGACAAAGGATGATCAAAGAAATCATTCCTGACATATTATTGGTAGAGTGGTTTACTAAATCACTTTTACCCCCAATTTCTCATGATGTCGCTATGGGTGGCGTAGTCACCGAGGAAGAAACCATTTTTTAGGCTCAGTACTTAGATTTGGTTTATTCACAATCTGGTACTTTGTATGAGTTTCTTTCAAATGTTGCTCGAGCTAATACTGATCAATCAAATCCATAATCCACATCTCATGTGGATGGTGTTATCGGTTCCGTCAAAACTCAATATACTTCCCAGTCGACCACACTCTCCTCTACCTCCCCCCAAACTTAGATCTATGAGGTGAATGTAGTTCAATTTTCCCCTTCACAACAATCCAGAGGTAACAATAAGGCTAAAAATAAATCAAAAAATACTAATAGCAATGAACAACCAAAAAATCAATCTCAAACACCTGCTACTAAAAAGAAACCACAATGGAAATTGAAATTCCTGTGTATCATTTTTGGTGACGATCACTACACTTGATACTGTCCACATCACGATGAAGTGGCCAAATGTTTCCAGGGAAATTCACAACCCGCTCTGCTTACTCAGCCTTTTCCATAGAAACAATCTATGGTTGCTCATACCCCCTCTCCTGGGGATAGTTCTAGCCATCCTCATGATGAGGCCTCGACAAGTGCACATATTTATATGTTTAATGGGATTAATTTGATCACTCGATCTAAGACATATGACACACCGATCACACCCGACAAAGGAAAAATCACTAACGGTACCAATACTTTACCGGATCCATCACCATCCTCCGTTAGTCCTCCATTAGTTAATCCTCCATCTGGACCACTTCAGATTGAGAAAACTATGTTTGAATCTATCTTACGCCCTCCTAAGAGCACTATCCATAAATATACCTTTAATCCTAGTTCACGTGCCACCCATAGCTACAACATTGTTGAAGATTTGACTCAAGCATCATGTGTTATGTCTGCATTAGAAGTTCTACAGCACTGCCCCAGTCAACGTAGAATGCTCTTGGATGCTATTGGCGTTGTTGATCCTGAGTCGTCCAACCATATCATGTTTAACCTGGACAATTATACATCTCGACTCTCCCACCAACTTGCTTTCCAAATCGATGTTGTTGTTCACAATCAACAAATTCATCAAACTATTCTGGATGAGGGAGCCTCAACTTGTGTCATGTCTTTAGCATGTTGGAAAAGTTTAAAATCACCCACACTTAAAAAATCCCCAATGATGTTATGCGCATTTGATGGGCAAGGTTTTCATCCCCATGGGCTTTCACAGTCCCTGCCCGTCTATTTGGGTGGAAAAAATGTCACTGTTGATGTGGAGGTGGTCGATGCTCCCCTCAATTACAACTTATTACTTGGAATAAGTTGGTTTTATGCTATTACTATCATTTCCTTGTTGGTGTTTCGATGTGTACAATTCCCTCATCAGGGAAAAATTGTCACTGTCGATCAGTTAGATTTTTGTATACCTGATGCTCGCGCTCCCACTACCAACAATATTCCATTCTTGGGAGATCACAAGATCACGTATGAAAGCATTAGTGTTTTATTGCTGAAAGATTCTAGCCTTATGGGTACCTTCCCTACACCACTTCCACCGACTACACATCATATTTCCACCATCGATATGATTTCGACCACGACTTATCAATCTTTGGAATCATCTGACCCTTGGATTGTACCTATTCCCTTAGAATTCGATGCACTAGGTGACACCATGCCACTTAGTCCAGCCGAAACATCATACGTTGATTTCCAATCCACTTCTCCCTCCTTGGATGACCAACATCTCTTGGCACCTGACAGTTACTCGATTCCATCGTGGTTAAATTCCTTGTCATTTGAAATCGACTACATTTCCCCAATTTTTCCTTCTGATGAATCTATTATGGAAATTCTTAGCATCGACAAACTACCTTGGGATGATAACCATCATCAATCCTCTTTTATTCCCCCTCGTGAAGAAATTTGGGGAGATATACATTCTATCTTCCCTCCTGATGTTGATTTTCCGTTGTCTCCCATGACTTCAACTTCCTATGATTTAGATCTGGTAGCTGGCATGGTGATCTCTTAGGTAGGGCTATTGGAGCCTGATCTCCTTACCCCTGTCACGACCCTCGACATGTGTTCCTTCCAGAGTGATTTTCTTCCATCCAGTGAAGATCTCTTGGAATCCATGACTGAATTTTGTCCCTTGACATGGTGTCCTTCTAGAGTGTTATTCTCTTGGAAGCCATTATCAAGGAGATTCCACGAGAATAGTTTCTCTTCTCTGTAGCAAGCTTGTTAAAAAATGAAACAGAGGCCATGAGAATAGTTTCTCTTCTCTTTCGCAAGCTCATTCAAAAATGAAACAGAGGTCATGAGCATAGTTTCTCTTCTCTGTAGCAAGCTCGTTAAAAAATGAAACAAAAGCTTTGAGCATAGTTTCCTCTTTGTAGCAAGCTCATTAAAAAATGAAACAAAAATCTGGGGATTGAACTCGAAGCCCTGAGCATAGTTCTTTTTTTGTGTCAAGCTCGTTAAAAAATGAAACAGTCACCTCTCTTGAACCTTATTTTCATCCACTCTTATCCTTTTTCTCCATCTAGTAGAGAAATTGGTGACAACCTCAAAGTCGGTGAATGAATTGAATCTTGGAGGGCATGTCTCCATCCTTTGATGATCACTCTGGAGTTAAGCCACTAGATTTCAAGATAGGGGCATACCGATCTTAGTCTTTGTTCTTTCTCGTGCTAAAAAAAACATGAGAATGTAACCAAGTAGACTTTTATCACTTTTTCGGACTCACATGGATATACGAAAAAGGAACCCCTTGGAGTCGTCTTTGAGCTCTTTTCAGACTCTCTAATCATGAAAAGATTTCTGAGTGATCTTGCTTCCTTTCCCACTCATTAAAAGGTTTGAAAGGGTGTATTTCGAGTGATAATTTATCTCTTTTTCGGCCTCGCGAGACTAACATTACGAAAAAGGACAACACTGGATTCGTCTTTAAGTTGTTTTTAGACTCTCTAAATATGAAAAACCACTGAGTTTACCTTCTCTGGACTCGTTAAACAATCATACATTGAAGAGCTCATATGAGACTTAACCCTTACTTCTTCCAGTTCGTTAAACAAAGGAAGAGGGAATTACCGAAGGTGAGTCATATCGAGCATGTGTTACCCTCCTCGAGCTCGTTAAATTAAAAAGAGGTACTCGTCTATCTGGATGGGAGAAAAATTGAAGGAAGCAAGCCAAGCAGTTTTTAAGAACATTACCAGTAACCCTTATAGTCGCCCTTGAACATGACACTTTGTCTTTGCACACATTTTAATCCGCTAAACCTCTGCACTGAGCCAATCCTCTGAGTTTCTTTTACTCCTTTGGGTCACCTGACGAATGTCACAACATCCACTACATCATCAAGTTTTGGTCCATGTCATGTTTCTGTCATTGTGCCTCAATGTTCAAGGGAAGTATTTGCCTTGAGAGTCAGCCATCACAAATATTTTGTATCAATACCCATGTTATTCCATGTTCATTTGATCCACCAATTACATCTCTACGTCTTTTTTGTGTAATTTATGGGGGATACATCAAGGCCCTCCTTCGACGAGTCTATTCCTGTCGACTTCAACACATTATCCAGGAGCTAGAGTTAGAAACCAGTTAGTACCTTGGGACCTGCATGCCTCAATGGTAGGCCTCCTCGCGTCCAACAGTGGGTTTACATCATTAACCTCTGATCAGATGATTCCACAGATGTTTGACTTCATCTCATATATTCACATTTGTCGGAATGTACTAGAGTACCTTGGGAATAATTGACATCAATGGTGATCTCCCTAGCGCTTGTTAACGGTTTACCTCATTGACCGGTAATCAAGTGGTTTCTACCATGTCCGACATTAGGACATCTATTCACATGGTTAGATTCGTACTACATCAGGATCGGTAAGAAGGCCCTGGGTTGAGTTTTCACTCTTATATACTTTTCCCAGGTTGTGAAGGAGTTCTTTTGAACTATGACACATATACTGTTACATATATCCACTTTGTATTGGTCATGGCTATGTCTTGTCATCTCGTAGATCCACTGTGTATTCTTCGTGGCTATGATTAGTTCAGGTCATAGGAGTATAGATCCACATTGTATCTTCAGTGGCTATACCTTTTTGTTAATATAATTATGGATTCGTAGTGTATTTGATGGCGACCATACCTAAAAAGTCTTTATCACTCAAGCATAGGTATGCTTGCCTTGGGTTTGAAACATGTCATAATATTTATTTGATGGTTGTGTGCAAGATTTTCCATCCTCTCTGCATCCATACCCTTGCTCAAAAAAGTCTACAAAGTACTTCCGTCATCATCATCTTCTAACTTCATACTTTGGGGGGCAATCTGTTACACCTCAAAATTACCCACTTCAATAGTGTCGTCATTACAAGTGTTGTAAGTGTCGCATCTTGTCCTCAAGTGTCGCATCTTGATCACAAGTGTCACAAGTGTAGCAAACATAATACTTCCATATTGCCTATGTCATGCCTCTAACGACATCATAAGGACACTTAAGACACCTCAAAGACTAGTTTTGAAGAAGAGAAATAAGTTGACAAAGAGTACAAGCCTTTTGCCACTGGAAAAACCACTCAAATATGGATTTTGGAGAGGAGTGATCCCCTACCCACTGTCAGGGAGTGCTAGTGCTCCCTGGGCCTCTTTAGGGGAGCATTTGAGCACTATGTGCACCCTTTTGGGGGAGTACTATCTTTTCTGAACAGTTTTTTGGTTTGTTGAGATAAAATAGGGAAGAATCCCCTCAATTTCTGAAGGTGGTTGGATTCGAATAGAAGGTCAAGGAATGATCTTAGGGAAGATCCTCAACTGAAGTAGAAGAATCCTCAACTTATCCCAAATATCTCTCAAGCGGTTGGGCCTCTCCAAGGTTATATAAGGAGGCCTCTTCATGGTGAAAGGGGGGATGATGGAGATTGAGAATTATACCTAACTTATGATCTCATAAGAAGGTATAGAAAAGGAGAGACCAGTGATTGATACCAAACTTATGATCCTATAAGTGGTATTGAAAGAAAATATTGGATATGTGAAGCTTATGATCTCATAAGTGAGATGTCATCAAATCAATCAGTGTAGATTACTTGAGTAAAGGGGTTGGACAAGGAGAACTAGAAGAAGTTGTTGCACCTTCATCAAAGGATTGTAAGTACTTTTACTTGTTCTTATCAATATATCAATGCTTGGCCTGTTTCTTTCAAACTTATGTTTGTTCCACATGAGTTTGTCTTCAATAGATGGATCTATATTTGAGCTAATATCAGTAGAGTAGGAAGCCCTTTGTACCTTTGTTTGTTTTACAGGACCTATTAGGGAGCTCAGGATTGAAGCTCAGCTAGGACTTTGCAAGGACAAACATTGTTTATAAGGTACATATCTTTCTTCTTCTCCTTCGTATATTAGCTTGATTAGATCTAAAAGGATGTCAGTGTCCATGTTAAGCACTTTTTTGTCTTGGCCTTAGGAGTTTAGAGACCAAGAGGGAATCCGCTTGTCTGCAGGAGGATTCACCTGTAACACCCTATGTCTGAAAAGCCAGGCGCTCAAAGGAAGCTATAAAGTCGTCCACTATTCCTGATTGTTTCAAAATTTTCAAAAGACCCAAATGGTTGGTGTCAGTGTCAAAGCATTCATAAATCTTTGCCACAAAGTGTGTCCAAGCAATATACCCTTGACGAGAAGTTTTTCTCCATTGCCACCATTGCCAATGTTCTTGATCTAGATGGAGAACACCATACCGAAGTTTAGCCAAGTCATCTGTAATGTCGTATAAAGAGAAATAATGTTCCATTTGGGTTACCCAACTAGTGGGGTCTGAGCCATCAAATTTTGTCACATCCACTTGCAGAAGGCGTAGGTCACGTTGAAATTGATGGTTCTGAAAGTTATGGGAATGAGAGGAATGTTTACCTTCAGTATGTGGAGGTGAGGAAGAAGAAGGGTTATCTATAGGGATATGCAGTTTGGTGCAGAGTGCCGGAAAGACAGATTCAAGCTGGGTGGTGAGGTCTTGTTTGATTTCCTCCATTGAGGACTGCATGGTTGTATTTATGGAGACAACATTGGCACTTAGTTGTTTCACTTATTGTTGGGTCTCGATGAGACTATATTGCAAGGTGTTGAAGTGAGCTTCCAAGTCTTTGCTACGGGTATGGGCCATGAGGATGGGGGAACTGAAAAGGGGTAGGTGGGGTAAAACTTTTTGCCGAAAAATGATATGTATGAATGTGATAAGGGAGAAGAGATGAATCCAATGGAAGAGGTCTCAAATAATGGTGAAAAAATTTCCAGACTCCGGTCTAAAGAATACTGCAGAGAGGAAATGACCAAATGCTTAACCATAATGAAATGTGTATTTACTTGGCAACCTGAACATAGTTGTGTGGAAATATATCTTGTTTTTTTTAACTTTTTTATGTTTCTGTCCCCAAGGGTTAGGTATTCAAGGGTTCTACAAACAAGGGTTTGCCCTGTTCCATAGCTCTCTGATATATGTGCAGGGTCCAACAGTAGTACTCGACCCAATATCTCAGGGCACTAACTAAGGAGGATAGACCGTACCCTTAGTTGTACTACCTGACTACCCAGGTACTAGAGATTATCTTCTCGAGTGTTTTTCTCGGTGGCACTATAGCAGTTAGGTGGACGATTGGTTTATCTAAAGAGGGCTTCAGGAAATCTAGGTTGATTCGTACACAGGTGTTGTCTGATGCACTACCACTCTAAGGGGTACCAACAGGGGTTACAAGGGTGGCCAACATATGTGCGCTTAAGAACCACTTGTATTTACTGCATGTATGAATCCCTCAACCACGGGTTTATGCATGTAATGACAGATCTTTGTGGCTTAAAGATGTCAGAATACGTCTCTACCTTGAAAAACAAAATTACCCACAATTTCTACCAAGGAAAGTGCTCTAATACCACTTGTGATATACCAAATATTAAAAATATGTAGAACAAAAATAAAATGCTAGAAATGGCATAATAATAGCAATATCACCAAAATAATCACCACAATAACACTGAAATGATATAAGAATAACAATAGAAATAGAAATTGGATTCTGAGAGAAATATTCATGGGCCTCTTCGAGGGGGAAACCTCCATTCGAGTAGAGATCTATTACAATAATATCCAAAATAGGGTTCTCATACCCTCGACTCCTATTTATACTAAATATGTCTATCAAAAGAAGCATCTAGAGGAAGATCCTTCTAGAAGCGGAAGCTTCTATTAGGTCTTCTTAAATTCGACTTATTATATTTTATTTCAAGTCCTTATTAATATCGACATGTATTACATCCGAATATATTGTTCTACCTATGTGCAGGTTAGGACCCTAACAATATTTAATGTGGAACTGCTCCGACCATATTTTCCACCTCTCTTGCACACTTCAAATGTTGATGAGTAGTTGGCCCATACATAACTCAATACTTCCTACATAAAACAAGAGGTATTTGATTGGATCATGGATACTAATACAAAGTACACCCTCCAGTAGACTATAAAACTCTATAGGGATGCCAAAGAAGGGAAGTTTCTTCATCAGGGAAAGTGGCTCACCAGTAGTCAAGTTCGGCAAAACTTTCCTCATTTGATGCAGGAACTTGATGCAATGGAGAACATTTGTTCCTAAGGGGGGAGGAATGATCCAGGTGGATATTGGTGGCCACCCACCAATTCCACTGGCTCAAAGACCAATTTCTAATTTGGTAGTTTTTTTCCCAGTTTTCATGTCCTAAACTTCTGGGGACATTTTGAGGCCCTAAACAACGTTTTTTGGGCCCGCCACAATAACACTCTAGGATTTAACCATAGTGTGACAAATACGTGTTTAGTCCTCAAATAGTTCTTTCCAACGAGCTATCATGTGCCTAAAATGAAGATCCTATGCAACAATTACAACCTCGGGAAGTTGATGTACCAACTTACCCCATCGAGGCCCACATGACTTTTGGTTCTTCATCTCCTAGGGTTAGGTTTTTAGATGCTTAGGGTTTTCTCATTTATGATTTATGTTAAAAATGTCTTTGGAGCCTCATTGTAACTAGCTTCTTGTGAATGATCAGAGCTGGCACATATCTTCTCATATATAAGCTACCACAATTCTAGCTAGCTTGTGCACTTTTGAATCTTACAGCCTTTTGAATTCCAAACAGTCATTAATAGAATCTGATATTTACTCCATTATCGTGTTCCTTGTCATATCTATGTGTAATTATTTATTATATCTTTGTTATATCTATGCCTACATTTCATTCCTAAAATAATATGGATCATGCGCATTGTTCTTACAATAGATATATCATGATATCTTTCTCAATCCTTCCTAGTCGCACTACAGTGCAAGCCTCCCTCTGCAAAACTCTCCCTAGACCTTCAGACAATGGCTCTCTCTCATTCTCAGTCTATTCTCTCAATAGAAACAACAACAACCTTCAACACAACTTCATCAACCTATTCTACCCAACCCATTACATATTTATACATAGAATTTAGGATTCAAAACCTTATTCTCTTATCCCCAAAAACCTATGACATTGCATCATGATTCATTCTTCATGTGTTCTTTTCCTTCCTATGCACCTGCATCCTTCTTTTCCTTGCCTTTCACCCACTGCTTTATCTCTTGTTTTCTCTTTCTCCCTCATTCTTCATTCTTCAAACTACTTGTCCAATAGGCCCCCAACACTCACCCGTGGCTCGTCCTGAGCCACTCAATCTTATTGCATCACGCCCCTCCATTCTTCCTTGAATTATGGAGGTTATCCTTTATTGTCACAAATTATTTCTTGATTTATGCTTCTTTTTCC
Source organism: Picea mariana (assembly GCA_032191745.1). Taxonomy (NCBI): domain Eukaryota; kingdom Viridiplantae; phylum Streptophyta; class Pinopsida; order Pinales; family Pinaceae; genus Picea; species Picea mariana. The sequence continues at coordinate 158,869 of JASDQU010107168.1, forward strand.
AAAGTCTCCTCTATGACCTGTGCAGTTAGGGTCATGATTTTCTCCTCGCAATCATATGATACTTTCTTTACCTTTCTCTACGCAGCTACCAGTTTTCCTATTACCCTTACTGCTAAATCCTGCAATGGTATTAGTTGTTATTGAGGAGTCTTATGTTGGTCTCTTATATATTCTACTTTAGTGTATGATTGTCTTCTTTCTATAATGATCATCATATGCTCAGTTGGTGGAAACATATTTATGTTCTCCAAAGCCTTTTGTTCTCTTTCCTGCACATCCCTTTATCTATCTTCCATAGCCTTCATCTCTGGATACTCCATCAGATTTTTCCAAATCTGCATGATTTCCTCACATAGCTTCACGCATTCCTCCTCTAGTCTCTTAATAGCTGCTACTAAGGTCATAGAAGTTCTTTCTATTTATTCCTTTTCCTTTGGTGGTGTCCTTGGTGTGGTGCAGGATTCCAAGTCTTCGATCTAGGTGCAAAATCCTTTAATGACATCCCTAATTTTTTACAGTTCTTCTTCAAGTGTGGCTTCTACCGCCATTGGTATTTCTAGAATATCCTTATAGATTTTTTGTATGGCCTATTGTATTTTCTCTACCTATTTCTCAGCCTCATCCTTCTCTTTCAATATTATTTTGTCCTTTTCCTAAACCTCACTCTTCTCCTTCAGTATCCTTTCATCTTTTTCCTCAACTCCACTCTTCTCCTGTAAAGAAGTGGTATAATATTTTTGTATCTTTGTCTTCTCTACCACTATATTTAACAACTTTCTTGATGACGACTCTATGTGAAATCTTATATCATGTGTAATACCAATGTGAAAGCCCTGTAGTATTGTTGTTGAGATCTGTAAAATGACTAAGTCTAGGTGAATTAATTGTTCTACTTGCTCCTTCATCTTAGGTGTAGGAAAGTCAATTACATTTGGGGATATATTCAACACTCTAATCCATGTTGCCATCTTTGAAAAGTATGATTTTGTGTCCCCTACCTCCCCAGTCAGGCTTGTTGATGGTCCTGTTATCACATTAAATTTTCAAATCCTTAGGGGATTGTGGTTCCTACCTTCCCTCGATCGTTTGAGCGACCTTTTGTTCTGTGTTGTCCTACCTGAGAAGTCTCGGCCCTAAGCTTTCATGTTTTCTCTAAGTTGATCACTTCTCTCTTTACCTCTGTCACTGATCATTTGTTTTCACGAGCCCTCAGTCAATCATCTAGGTAATTGTTCATAGAAACCACATCCATAAGAACAAGTGCAACACTCAGAGTGGGTTGGTATGGACTTAAATCAAGCAGAAGGTAGTTTTAACCTTTCAACAGTAGAGATCAAATCAGGATTATTGATCAATGGCTCATGTTCTTTTGGAAGGTCAAAGTTGCGCGAAGGTTAGCGCCAAAGAGGGACCGAAATCAAAGGTCGAGCACAGATTAAATATGGGTCATGGATCTCATTAGGAGATATAAACAGTGGAAAATTATCACTGGAATCAGGAGTTCGAAATGTTTTTAAAGTTTTTCGTCGAGGATACGAACTCGTAAGACCCGAAATAAACATGATTCATTGATCTTGAAGGGGACAGGTGTTAGCTGATCCAAGTATTCGGAGAAATGAGCTTCGAGAGAATTTAAGTGAGGAATGCGCAAAAGTCCCGATGTGTCGATTGTTGATGTGTCGATGTGTTGATATTTTGAAGTCCCAAAACCTGAGATTCGTGGGAGTAATCCGATCTAGCGGGGACAGGTGGCAGTGGATTAAGAAATGTCGCAAAGATGGGTTTCAAGGGTTTTGATTTGAGCCATAAGTAAATGTTGCGAAGCATGAAATCATGAAATCAATCTGGGCTATCCAAACCAGAGGAGTGCATGGCACCTGATCAGATATTTCCCGGTTTCGTGGATCAGGAATTCTGAAGTCTAGCATGTAGGAATCCCTGAAAGGCGAAATACCGAAATGCCTTTGGAGATAGGCGCTAGGTCATGGCTCATGGTCATGAAAAAGTAAGGTTTAGGATAAGCATCTGAACCCCAGTTGCATATAGAGGACTATTTTAGAGTCCATAGGAAGCATCGTAGCCGTTGGCTTAGAAGCAGATCTGACCGTTGGTCAGATAAGTGATTTCATCGATTCTGATATTGGGAAATTTGAAGGTGATCCATATGAAAACCCATGAAATGCGAAATGTCGGGATGTCATTAGCAAAGGGTCATGGCCCCGTGTTACATTAAGGAGCGGCCAAGGGAAAGGAGGATAGCTTCCGAGCCTTGGAGAGAAGGCACATGGGCATCCCTTGAGCATTTCGTCTCGACCACTCTCTGGGGAAAAGCAGTTAATGTAAATTGAGTAGGTGGTTGAAACCTCTGATCAATCCATAAATGGAATGCATGGAAGTTCTGGAGTAGTCAGCCCATGGTACCCCTGTGGACAGATTTCCCTTGCAGAGCCATACCGATATGGTCTTGCGTCTGACAGAGGAGTGTAAGTGCAGCCTGACAGAAGAAGATATAGACGCAAAGTTTTGATTGCTATAGACAAGTCACACTACTGGTGTTAGCAGGTTGTTCTAAGTATAAATACTCAGTTTTGATATTTTTTTAAGGGTCGATGGTAGAGAAATGCTCCCGTATTGTAAATTTTTAATGAACACTCTGGTTCTCTGGTTATGTATACGCATTTGAGACTTCTTGCTTAATGACAGTCAGCTTTCTTACTCCATCTTATTTCCCTCTGATATTGAAAGAGTTCATAAGTGATTGATTCACGTGAATTATTGTGACTGTATTATGATGGATGATTGATTATAATGATATTATATTTTCTTTCAGTTTCTTTGAGAGGTGAATTCAAGAAGATCTTGTCTTTAATTCTTTCCTCTTGGGCTGCTGGAAGAACTGATGTCTGTGGCATACCTTTACATTTTTTCCACTAAAGTCTTCCTCCTACTCACCTTTACTACAACCTACTGACTCAAATTAGACCAAGACCTCACCTGCTTATGCATTCCATCTAGTTTCATGTGTTAAAACGTTATCATCTCGAGTATACACCCATTTGACCTCTTTCAGAAACCAACATGTGACATAAAATTCTGATGGGTACTGGGCTTACCTCTGATGCAATCTAGAGGTGACTTATGGTGCTAACATTTCTGGCGCCATTGTTGGGGACGAATTGAATATTTTCCCTAGGTAGAAAAAAACGAACTTCTGATTTTGAAGGTGCATCAGAATTCAAAACCTTCTGAATATTACAACTTGCACCTGGTGACTCCATTGTCTCGGCTCTATTTTTTCAGTGTGATTTCTTCTAGCTACACCCAGTAGATCCTGGGAGAACGCAACGATCAGAGTTGGTCTTTGATGGTGGACAAAGACCAGACACACTCATTCTGCACATCATTCACTTGGCGACTCCATGGTTAAAGGATCAATTGGCGACTCCACTGGTTCAAAATGGAAAAAATCCTGGATCGAAGGTTTGCTCCCTTTAATTTTTCTATTTTTCCTGGTTTTCCTAATGTTGTCCCTACTATGGACGAATGTGGTAATTATTTTCCTATATTTAGAAGATACAGATATGAAAATCCTATCGAGAATCTTTGTGAGTTTCATGAACTCATGCATCAGTGGGAGATACATCATGAGGATGTATTAATGAATATGTTCATGTTCTCATTAGTTGGGGATGCTCGTGAGTGGTTTTGATCCTTTCCCCCTGCTAGCATCCCCTCCCTGAGAGAGTTTCATGCAGCTTCCAATAGACACTGTCAACATTTTTATTATTCCAAGTTAATTTGTCATATTTTTTGTGAAGAATATAAAGACCGTGTTCAAGGTATGATTGTTTCAAATGAAAGATGTGAGAATGAAATATATGAGGAAGGAAGTCATGAGAATGAAGGATATACCTCAGAGGATTTGATGGAGCTGGTAAAATCTCTTTCTACAAGGATGGTGGGATTGGAGGAAGATTTTGCTCACCACTCTTACGAAGAAGATGAAGAGGATATTCTGGTCCTTGAAACAAAGGTTTTTGTCAACCCTTCTTATGATGAAGAAGTGATGTTGGATACCAACTAAGAACAAACATCTTTTGACGAATATCCCAGCGAGGACAAGGAAAATCAAAGCTCTTCCATGGTTCTTGATTATAGTGATTGTGAAACTGATCCTGGGGAAAGCCATGAAGGAGAAAAGGAGGAGCCACATCTCTCAGCTATCTTGGTTTAGAAGTTTTCCCCTTTAGAGTTTTCAGCCATATATGGTTATCCACATCCAGTGTCAGCTATAAACGAATGGGATGATTATCTTCTAAGATTCATAGGAAGCAAGCATGACCATCAAGGTGAGAACTTATTAAAATTTCATGCATACATGCTTGAACATGGCTTCTTTCACGAGGATGTCTGGATCAATATGTTTTGTTTTTCTCTAGAAGAATATTCTCTTGGATGGTGTCTATATCTCCCTGATGCTAGTATCCATTCTTTGAAGGATTTTCACGATGCTTTTAATTTGTATTATGGGAAGATTTACCTGACTCATATTATTTTTGATGACTATTGTAAGAGGTTTTCACTCCACATTCTGCATATGATAGAGTGTTCCTCATGTGATGAGTCTGGTAAAGATCTGATTGAGAGAGAAAGCGAGGACGGAAGTGAGTACCTTTCAAATATAGATGAAAAGTTTTCTCTCTCTATTTCCCAAGAAGAAGTCCTTCCAGATGTGATTGATGATAGCGCTAATGATGGCATAACTATGGATGCATTATTTTCCGCCCCTAGTACACCTATTGTCTCAGATTTAAAAGAAGAAATGGTTGAAGAAAAGAATCAAGATAATGCTCTTTTCTCTTTGCAAGATAGAATAGTTATGCGCTCACCTACCCTTGAAGAGTATTCAGAAGAAGAAAGCATAGGCTACCAATCTTCTTATGAAATGAAAGCTCCTACCAAGAGCAACATGATAGGGATAAAGAGCCATCCATGCCGGATATACATGAAGAGACGTCGTGCTCTCAGCTAGCAGATGTTATCGAAGTAGACAAGGGAGAAATGGAGGAGCTTAAGGTGCAGTTTATCTCATGTCTTGAACCTGCAAATGACCAAGTACCACCTGGTATCAACTGACTCGCCTCAGTCCTATACCCACCTGTACACTCTGAGAACATCGAACGACGGGTGAGAAAACAGGAAGTGCGGGAGGTAATTTCTTTCCAGTTGAGCTTTCCTCATTATAAATTATGAGACCTCGTGGGGTTGTATATGGAGCTATGTTTTCCAAAAGCACTGGAGCTTGCAAGGATATTCATATTATCATCACTTAGGGGTATGGTTGGTGTTCCAAATCATGTTCTCGTCCAGTTTTCATGCTTCCCTTACCTTTTGTGGATCATTTGCAGTGAAGAGAAGAATTATATTACCGAGCAATCTTGGTGGCTATGGTGGAAGTTTGCTTTCACCTAGCATTTTGTAAAAGTCAATTATCCTAGGATTGTACATAAATAAGATATTTTTTTGGAGCCCATGTGTTTGTTTTTGTTTTTAGGTAAAGTAGTGTACATATTTCCATGTTTTCTTCTATGAAAGTTTTGAGCTAGACTCCATAGCCCAACAACTAAGGCATTGAAACTACTGGTTCTTGGCAGCTCACAGGGAGAATTCCATCCCCTGTGGAGCCAAATTTTATCACATAAACTTGTCAAAGCCTTAGGGGTTTGCTACCTAAGTCTATATTTTTTTCTTGTCTATCCTCCTTTCGCAGATCCATTCTTAAATTTTTCCCTTTCATCTTGTAGTTCTATCTACATCTGCCCTCGATCTTTTGAGCAACCTTTTGTTCTATGTTGTCCTACCTGAGAAGTATTGGCCCTAATATTTATTGTTTTATGTAAGCTGATCACTTCTCTCTTTACCTCTGTCACTGATTATTTGTTTTCCTGAGCCCTCAGTTAGTCGTTGAGGTAATTTTTCATAGAAACCACATCCATAAGCACAAGCACAACACTTAGAGTAGTCTGGTATGGACTTAACTCAAGAAAAAGGTAGTTTCAACCTTTCAATTGCGGATATCCAATCATGATTATATCGACAACTCGTGTTCTTTCAGAAGGTCAAAATTGCACGAAGGTTAGCGCCAGAGCGGGCCTGCAATCAAAGGTCGAGCACAGATTAAATCTGGGCTGTGGATCTCATTGGAAGAGATCAACGATGGAAAATTATCATGGGAATCGAGAGTTTGAAATGTTGTTAAATTTTTTCATCGAGGATCCTAACTCTCGAGACCCAAAATCAACATGAGTCATAGATCTTGAAGGGGACAGGTGTTAGTTGATCCAAGTATTCGGGGAAATGAGCTTCGGGAGAATTTAAGTGAGGAATGAGCGAAAGTCTCGATGTGCCGATTTTTTATGTGTCGATGTGTTTATATGTCAAAGTCCCAAAACCCAGGATTCATGGGAGCCATTTGATCCAGTGGGGATAGGTGGCAGTGGATTAAGAAATGTCACGAAGCTGGGTTTCAGGGGTTTTGATTTGAGCCACAAAAAAATGTCGTGAAGGAAGAAATCGTGAAATCAATTTGGGTCATCCAAACCAAAGGAGCGCGTGGCACCTGATCAGAGATTTCACGGTTTTGTGGATTGGGAATTCTGAAGTCTAACATGTAGAAATCCTCAAAAGGCGAAATCCCGAAACACCTTTGGAGACAGGCGCTAGGTCATGGCCCATGGTCATGCGAAAGTAAGGTTTAGGAGAAGCATCTGCCCCCCAGTCATGTATATAGGACTATTTTAGAGTCTAAAGGAATCATAGCAGTCATTGGTTGAGAAGCAGATCTGACCGTCGGTCAGATAAGCGATTTCGCTAATTCTGATATCGGGAAATCTGAAGGTGAGCCATATGAAAACCCCCAAAATGTGAAATTCAATGATGTCATTAGCACAGGGTCATGGCCCTGGGTTACATTGAGAATGGGCCAGAGGAAAGGAGGCTATATTCCAAGCCTTGGAGAGCAGGCACGTGGTTGTCCCCTGAGCATTTTGTCTCGGCCACTCTTCGGGCAAAAACAAATAATGTAAATTGAGAAGGTGGTTGAAACCTCAGCTCAATACATAAATGGAGGGCATGGAGTTTCTAGAGCGTTGTCATATACCCACTACCATAATCACATTTCCATTGATTTCTGCAGAATCAGAGCCCCCAAATTACCTACGGAGGCCTAGCGCAAGCTAGCTCTTTCTCTCTCTCTGCTCCCATGTGTTTGCGGATCATGATCACAGGTCAAATAAGTCATGGTGCTTCTTTGTATTTCACGCCTCAGTGCTATAGTGATGTTTAATCATTCGACTCTGCAACCGCCTCTGCAACCGCCGAACCCCGACAGGGCTAGCAACTGGCCAATAGGGACGAATCCCTATAGGGTTAGCAAATGGGCATTAGGAACGGCCCTGTCATGCGGTTGAGTGGAGTATAGGTGGCGAGAGGGGAAACATGACACACTGGGTGACGTGATAGGAGATGGGTCCCACTTCACACGCCACGCCATTCTGGACCCTCCCTCCACCGCTAAAGGTAGAACAATAAGGGGGCTCTGGAATGAAGCCTCAGCCGTAGATCTGGGTGGGTGGACTTTGGCCATCCAGATCTGCTCGCCACTGACCCTAAGGCGCATTTGTGCCCCAGCTTAAAGTTGACATATCTTCCTCACATATGATGGTTGTTATAGACCCTGAGATCTTCCGAAAGAATCTCATCCATTCATCGGGACATAACCATATGCTAATCATCCCGATATTTATAAGTCTGGATTTCAGGGTTTGAGAGCATGAGGGAACGTTCCCTCCGGTATCCTGAGTGTCGAAACGCCGAAGAGCCAAACAAGCCTAAATCGGTAATTAGCCCCTTGGGTTATGCCTTGGTCAATATGACCTCTTCCCACATGACCACACTCTCTCTTCCATCGGAATTTATAAA
>JASDQU010107169.1:7534-48572 GCA_032191745.1 Picea mariana
GAGAGAAAACAAGTTTGGTGGTCAAAGAGTAATTGCAACCAAACACGAAGGATAAAAGCATATGTAGTCCATCCCCTAGGTAGACATACTCAAACTCTGAAGAGTATCAAAGCATGGTTGTCGAAACAATATATTGCACATCCATGACATGAAATGCAAGACCATGGCCACAAAAGAATACATGGTGGATCCATGTCATCAATAAGATCATAGCCATGATCCAATACAATGTGGATCTATGTCATCAATATGATCATAGCCACGAGCAAATACAATGTGGATCAATGTCACAACATATATATCAGGAAGACAACGAGCACTAAAGAAAGTGCCCCCAAAATCTTCAAAGTACTCATATACAAGTGATATGCTCCATCACAACTTGGGAGGGGATGCTGCAAAGGAAGGATGTGGCCCCAATCCTACGGTCTTCATCCCAAACCCCGATGGTACGAATCTACAACATGCAAATAGATGAGATAATGTCAAGCATGATATAAACTGTCTAATTACCGGTCATTGATGTATATAGTTAATAGACACAAGGGGACCCATCGATGAGGAAGATGGACCCTAAGGTACCTATTACAATCTAGCGAGTGTGAATAGAGGATTTGATGTCAAACACCTGTAGAATCAATCGATTAGGATTCTATGATGCAAATCCACTGTCGATCATGAGGAGGCCTACCACTCAAGACTGCAAGCTCCAAGGTACTAGTTGGTTTCTATATCCCTCTCTTAGATAAGGTGTGGAAGTCGATAGGAAGAGATCCAGCGAAGGAGGGCCTTAATGTATCCCCCATTAATTAACACGAAACATACACCGAGAGATGATGTGAAGAGAGAGGCTCAACAAGTACAACTAACACAGTGATGGCCGACACTAAAAGTTAACAAAACAATAGATGATCAACTTGGGCTTAAACTGCCCTTGAACATATACCACAACATAATGGTGACTTGGAAAAAAGACACAAGAGCTTGACAAATATAGTGCAACAACGTAGGAAGAATTGAAGCACTCTCCATGATGATTGAAAGAGTAACTAGCCAGAGGAGTATCTTTGACTCATATTATTGGGATGACTCCTAGGAAAGATAAACCCCAATTATAAGATGATGACTCAAACAAGTGCCATGTTCAAAGGCGACTCTAATAACACTTCCATTTTGAGAAAAAATCAATGGTGCAACCCCACCCCACTCATTTTTTTATTTTTTTGTTTTTTTATTTTTTTTATTTTTTTTTAGTGTCTCCTTCATGGTTTAATAAGTGTGAAAGAGAGATAAAAGTGTGCTTAGTAGTGTCTTTTTCGTTCAGTTTTAACAAGCCCGAAAAAAAAGTTAAAAGTATACTTGTAATGGTGTCTTTTTTGTGTCTTCTAACGAGTCCAAAAAATAGATAAAAGGGCACTCAATATGTATATTTTTCATGTCATTTTACAAGTTTGAAAAAGAGATAAAATTGTACTCGCTTGGAGAGAATGAGTGTCATAAAAACATGCTCCTATAGTTCAAGCGCACATAACCGATTTAAGCAAAATGAATGAAAATGGTACTAGCAATTGAGATCCACTCTTAGAAGCTATTCTCTTTATGGGTAGGTAGATGCGAAACATAGGCTACATAACAAAAGAGGCAGATGGTCAAGTCTACTGCAATAGGGGTAAGCGGGATCCAAGGAAACAATAGTGCAACGACAAGAGATATGATGTAAGCAACAAATGCATAGGCGACCATTAAGTAATAAATATATGGGAACTCCATTGGGATATAGCCAAAATATAGATGAAGAGAGGAAAATGAGGCTCAGTCATCAAGTCGTGGTAAGACTACAAGAGGGTTCCCTGGGCCTACGGGAAATCACAACATGGGCACCAAATGAAAATTTGGGTGTTAACTAGGGCACCCATGGAGGGTAGGCACTGTCGAAAAAGTTACGACATGCAAAGCATAATGGCTAGTGTCACAATCTAACAAGATCGAACCTAAGGAAATCTGACGAAAAAATGGACGGTTAATAATGCAAATCATTGATGTAGGGAAAAAATTGTGCTATATGTCGGTTTGAAAACACGTACCTCAAGTTTGTGGGAAGTCACCAACTTTGTAAACAAATGTCATCGTAATCCTATCCACACATGTAAAATATATTCCAAGGTCAAAACACTTAGTGAAATCTCAAAAAAGAAAATATTTTTGGAGATTTTGGATATGATATATGCAAAAAAAAAACACTCACACCACACACCTATGTACAAGGCACTACACATATTGATTATTTACGCAAAGTAAGGCCCATTGCTAGGCTCATGCCAATGATATTTTTCATAATCGATCAACTCATGAGCCGATGTTGACATCATATGACACACCATGTTAGGGCCATGCCACATAGAAACAAATTTCTACAAGCGAAGATACTCATCGTGAGTAGTTTTGTGAGCTATGGAGGCTCCTAGATGGTACCCATCAAGACAGGAAGGAGTTATGAAACATGAATATTCGATAGAGGGGGAATTATAAAAATCCATGATAAGTTTTGAAAAAGATAACTGAGGTGGAAAAGGGTCAAGACTAGGAAGTCTACTGGATGACCCAACAAATTCCCCCAGTCCTAGATCAAGACTCATCAAGCTAACTCTCATTGGTTCTGAATCGGGACAACATGATTGAAGCATCACCTTATCCTTTTTTATTTTTTATGGAACCCATGACTTCTAGGATTGTCTCATTCGAAGAAAACACAATATCTAGGAAATCATGTGAACTCAGAGAGTCAACAACCCGTGCAGGTGGAGTAGGTTGATCACACTCCATATGAGGATGGAGTTGTTGACCAATATCAACATATGTTGATGGGATTGCCAGATAAACAATATCAACCACAGTGGGTGATAGGGAATATCCAGATCATTCAACATCCTTGGGCGAGGTACCAAACAAGGATCGACAGACCTGAGGGATCCATAGAAAATGATGAGATCATGTTGATAGGAGTAATTCTCCCAGCATGAGGTGGCAGGGAAAGGGGAAATATTCTCGTGAGTGAATGGTATTTAAACATCCTCACACCCACACTCATATAAGACTATTGGGTATCATCAACAAAGGCTACATTAGACCTCGCATTGGATCCAAGGTATGGGGTACAAAACACAAGTTGATCGATCATCACTATTTTCCCTTGATGAGGGAAGCATAAGAACCTAAATACTGATGAGACAACTACAATCATCTTGTAGAACCAAGTCTTCTTGAGTAACAAGTTGTACTTAAGAGGTGCATTGATGACCTCCACAACAACAAAGACAGTCTTACCACCTAACTCAATGGGTAAGGCAGTGATTATCCCATGGGGATGAAACATATGTCCATCGAATGCTTTCAACAATGTTGCAGAAGTGTTGAGCTTAGGAGAGCCAAGGGCCTTCCAAAAACAAATAGACATGATGCAAGTTGAGGATCCTTCATCAATCACAATGTGAAGGATATTTTTCCCCATCATTATGACTTTGATTTGGAAAGCAATTTGATGGGAAATCCTATGATGAACCTTATCATAATCAAAGGTTATCAAACTCGACTCTGAGGGATCAACCCCACCTATGGCAGAAAAGAAGGATTTTTATTGCGTTGGGAAACTTTGGAGAACTTCAAGTGTAGACATAACACAAGGTTCATGGGCTAAGTCGTCCACAATATTGTAGTAGTGGGTGGCCCGTGAATTTGGATTGTGTGTTGTGCGTTGAAGAACTCTCTTTGAGGGGTGAAGCGATGTGTCAAATGAAGGCTTCTTAATATGAAGAGAGCCACCAAGCTGGGAGGAAGATGTTGACTCGTGAAAAATAGGAATAGGCTCAAAATTATCATAGTTCTTGGCTCGAGTCTACAAGTTGACCATATGGTCACACATGAAAACTGTGGCATTCGAGGAAGACCCCTCATGTTGAGGGGTACTTGTCATGTACCCTTGTGGAGGGGCAGGATTGGTTGCAACCATGTGTTGAGGTTGAGTGGGAAAAGGATGAGTTAAGATAGTGGGTTGTTGGGGGCCCCTTTGTTGAGCCAAATATCGATGGATCTCATCCTTCCTGGGACACTCATGAGTAGGGTGGTCCTCCCCACAAATCATGTAGGGGAACCGACTCTTTTTTTCTCCTTTGTTCCCCCTCTTTTATTGTTTTGGGTGGGAGAGTTCCATTGCTCAATGTTGGAATTTTTCTTTTTATTCCTCTTCTTCTTTCCTCAAGGTTGTAAAGTATTCTTCGGTTGCATGGATTGCACTAAATTCACCTTGGAGGTCTGAGTAGGGATCATAATAGGTTGAGCATTAGAGCCATAATATGACAGGTGTGATGAGATAGACTTGTGACCCATCTGGTTAGCTAACTGGCCCACATAGGCATGGAAAACAGAACCGACCACACCATTGGCATGGGGTCATGGATTCTCCTTTTGTCATATCAACACTAGCATAGCCCCGTGCATGACCAATATGGGAGAATGTATGCCCTATGTTATTTCCTGAAGAACATCATCATAACTGGGCCATTCACCAATAATAGAGCCTCATGAGTGAATGAATCTTTCTCCCTTGGTCATATCAGCACTAACATAGCCCCATGCATGACCAATATGGGAGAATGTATGCTCGATGTTGAAACATTAACGCTCATCATTAGACAAATAAACATGGTTAATACCATGCATTGTCCTCCTCAGCCAAATCAACATGGAAACTATGGGAGGATATGTGTAATCTGCTCATTTGTGGATAAGTACTGGAGCTTCACTACTCCCTTCTGTACCATGTCTCGAATGAAATCCTGCAATAAGCTTATGAAGTTGCATCACTTCATGATTTGTGACACTAGCTATGACATACTCCATCTTTGTTGTATTGAATGCTACAAAATCTTTCTTCTAGATTATCTTAGAAATCATAATTGATTCCAAGTTGAAGCAACACCATGAGGTGCTCAATCTATCTATTGCACTCCCTTCTCGATCAAAATCTGTATGTCTTTGCAACCTCACTTCATCACCTGAGACAAATCATATCCAACTATACCATGCTTCACTGCCACCCACTAGATCTGCCTTGGATTCAACCAAATACTAGCTCAGGGTGCTCATTGCAAAGTAAATATTTGGCCCGACATTAACCAGGTAAATCAAGGATCTGATCTACTTCCTTTACATCATGGGATCCACCACATATGAATCTGAAGCATAATCACTCAAATTCTTCAAATTTGTCATCATAGGTGTAGTAATGGACTTGCATTCCATCATATCGAATCTCATCAGTATCCCATGAATGAGGAAGATATCATCTGATATTGTCACACCTATAATCCCAAGAGTACATCTGGCCATGATCCTCCATCTCGAACATTGAGGCCAACTCCCTCTGTCACTGTTATCAAGTTTTCCTCATTGGTTGCTCCTTATGTGACTGAGACAAAATCCATACCCAGTCCTCCTGACTGGTTTCCTCCTATGTCATTGTAGAAAGATCTAATGAAACAAGTGTATCCTCCAGGAGATCTCACATCTCCTTTAATCCTCCTCAAATCATGACACATGTTTGTCAGTCCTGGAAGATGTTTCTATCCCACATGAACCTAAAGGGGGATCTCCCTTTGAATCATCGACTCTCCCTCTGAGCCAACTAACTCTCTCTAAGATCATGCTCACTCTGAGTTTTCATACTCCCTCTAAAGCTTGACTCCCTCCGAGTCTATGCAATCTCTGGAGCCATCTGCTCCCTCTACATCTGTTGACTTCCTATGAAGTCTGATCTCCTCTGAAATGTCTTGTGGGGGGGTTGCTCCTCCCTACTGGATCTTGAGGGTTGACTCCCTCTCAACTCTGGATACTTCTAAGTTGGTACTTGGTGGGGCCACTGCCTCACCACTGGTGGAGCCATCTGCTCCTTAGTGTCAATCTCCATGTGGAACACTTTGTATCCCACAAAATTATCCTTATNCTTTTCCTTCAGCACATGGATGTATACAGTCATGTACACAACTATATGTCTATATAGTTTGCTCTATGTCTCAAACTAGAGACCATCTAACATGTTTCCTCCTGCAACCGTTACTATAACTCCCTCTCAGAGCTACCACCTGTGACCTCCCGGAACAAGAGCAAAAGAAAGGGAAAATAACAGACAAGAACAATATTCTTATGATAGGAACAAGAATAAAAAAAAACGGGAAACAAGAACAACACTTTTCCAGTGTTGTTACCAATCATTCCTATGTGGTAACCTGCCTAGAACTAAAGACAAGAGCAACACTTTTCTAGCATTGTGACCTCCATAGTAACTTGCCTGGAACAAAGACAAAAGACAAGAAAATCTCCTAGAAGAGATCAATTTCATCTTGTACATAAGTGCATCATTATTACTAAACAATGAGCTTTTACATAATGATTATTGTACTAACAATATTCAAGTGTCACTAAACATTTGATAGCAAAAATTAATCAACAATAATAGAACTCTAAAGAATGTTGTCCCAGTTACAATATTGATTTAAGATGCAACAATATAAAAAAATATCAAACCTAATATGTAAACCTGGAGTCTTAATTGCTAGGGAGGGTGCATTATTCCTCTAAATGCACTATATCCAATGATCCCTTTGGGTCTTTTCTCGGACAAGGTCCCTTGTACATCCCCTGCAAACACCCTCATACTCTAATAAATGTTATAACTTATATAGAAGTCCATACCTTTGAAATTTGTAGCACCATCCAACTTGTCTTCTAACCTCAAGGTTTGCACAACTAGAAATTGCAACTGCAATTGGCAACTGGAAATTGAAACTGTAACTGGAAACTGCAACTAGTAACTACAACTGCAACTACAATTGCAACTGTAATGAGAAATTTCAACTTTCACCAAGTTGTAATCTGAGACGACCAGGAGGTGTGCTAGGATAGGGCGAGTTGATATATGGAAAAATTAATCTCAACGTCCTCCAATAAATTTATCAACAAGCTTGACAAGTTCATATCTGCGCAACGACAAATTTCATGTGCAACGACAAACAAAAACTGTGCAGTGGCAATATTTCAACTAGCTCTGAAACCATGATGATGTTTATATGATTCTTAGATCCGATAGTTATTGCCTTATGATTAATAACAAGATTCACTTTCATACATCAATTATCATAGAATAACTATACACTGAAAATCTCAACAATAAAAATGCAGCGTAAATAACTAGATCTAGAAATATTAACCATGCACAGTAGACATAAGAACACAAGAGTTTATCCTAGGAAACCCAACCTTGGGAGAAAACCCAACAACCTTTCTCTAAAAGAATTTAGTCCAAGATTTTACTAGTACATCACCATCAATAGCCAAAATACCATACAGAGAAGATCCTCCCCAAGGCTAGCATCACCAAGACCTAGCTCCTCAATAATATGACCAAGAATAACCAAACAAGAGATTCTCATGTGTGGCGCACTCTCCAAGATAACCAGTAACCCAGAAATAGTGAAACTGCCAAAAATGTAGTTGCAACTACCTTGTGCACACTGCAGAAGGAGTTGTCTCACTGTCCAAATGAAATGATCCAATCTAATATTTACACTAATTTGGGCGCCAGTCTGGGGCCGACTTCTTATTTCTGGGTCTTCAATTTCTTTATTAATTTATTGTGGGGCCGACTTTTCTTCGTGGGTCTTCAAATTCTCCCTGCGGCTTATTGTAATGGGATAGATGGGACTTCTTGTACTTTATTGTGGAGAATGACTACCTGAAGTTGAAAATCTCAAATAAAACGAACTTCACCCCCCATGCTGAAACCAAAGCTTGACCCTGCACTAGAAGAAGACCCAACTGTGGGAATCATAATGGAAGGGATGGTCATAGGAACACTAGGTAAACTGCCAGATGGAAAATATGACATGGTCGTGTCCCCCGGATTAAGGGACATGTAGAAAAAGGAATTAATGGTGTAGATCCAATGGTGCTCGGAGAAGGTAATGTGGACATCACAGGGATGCTCCCAGTCCCACTTGCATATGAGCTTGATGGCTCAGCCACACTGAACGATACACTCGGTCCTAACATAGTGCGAGGATCGCTAAACAAAGAAAAAGGTTCACTAAAAATTTCCCTTACTTTGATAAGTATGGGTGCTTTAGAATTAGTCAAAGGAGGGTTAAAGTTTGGTGGATCACTTTCGTCGACCACTTCCACTTCAACCAAACCAGTCTCCTCAAACCAAAGATGGGACACTTCAAATTCCCAGTCCCCGATCTCAGGTCGCTTGAGAGGTTGGTGTACCTCCGTGATTAGCTCTAGTCATCGTAATCAATGGGACCAACACGATGATTCAGTCGGGTGAAAATAACAATTCAATCGTAAGGCCGACATAGACACATAACCAAAGAGCACACCCCTAACAAATCTAGGACAACAAAAAACAAACCAATGGCTTAGGGGGCCATTTGAAAACCAACCTTCTGGGGGAGATGAAGTCCCCACAAGATTGTCTAACAAAGGTATGAGGAGCAATTACGATCAACAACGCGAAACAACCATGATTGGAGAAAGCACCCTTTATTAAGGCAGACACCCTTCGAGGGAACTGAGATTGTGAAAGAATGTCTGCCCTAGGTACTATAGGCACGTCCCAACCGCAGTGACCTCTGTACCTACCTAGGAATGGTCACTAAGTCTACCACCTCACAATCAATGACCGAGCGAATAATCGCAGGTCCGACCACACATAAGGGAAAGTTAACTATGCCCGAAGCTTCAAAGGTGTTACCTCACACAGAGGCATGGCATTAATGAAACCCTCATATATGTAGTAATTGAAGCAATACCGCAAACACCAAAACAAGTAGAAAAGGGGTACTCTCCCTACTTTCCCCGATGCGACCTCATGCTTGACTCTTGTGCTAGAGTAGCTTCAGACACACTAGTTGCAAAAACGGATTTTACACTCGTTAATGACTCTAGGTTTCGTTTTGGTGTCCTTGGAGAGTTAGCTCTCCAATCCTATTTCAAGTCCCTAAACTTATATAATGTTGGTTTGCTAATAAATAAAAGAGTCTAGTTGATTTTAGCTTTACAAATATTTTTTCTATGGTTGTTGTTTATGTCAAAGGGAAGATGGATGGAACTTTTATGGTGTTTTCTCTTGACCTAACCAAAGCAATGCAAGAATTCTCATGCACTTGTTCAATTTGATGAACTCTAACTGTGGGAGGGAAACACAATCTTTTTCTTTATTCACTTCAAAATGCAATCTCAAACACCAAGCAACCATGCAAACAAATCATATCCAAACATTTGCTAAGATCTCAAACCAAGCACATCAACAATGGATTCTGTTTTTAATGCTTCAAAAGCTCATAAGCATGCAAAGATTTTTTTTTATTTTTCCAAATGTGATGCAAAAGTTTCTTAATCTAATAAAAAAAACAACATGCAAACAAAAAACCATCAAACTAGCAAGCAGAGGTTGTAGGAAATTGGTAGTGATGTCGGAAATCCCACTCCAATGTCTCTACAATAATATCACCCATAACTCACTATGAAGGTAGATCAAGTAATGAACACTAATAATAAGATGGTAAACAAACCAAATTCAATCAATAAGGGACACCACTAAATCTAATTAGATATGTTGGGTGCATTGCCCAACTTCAATGGATCACTAAACAATAATCAAGTGTACACAAGAAATCTGAGCAAGCCACACAAACACACTTCAAACTTGAATTGAAGACATAAGGTGTGACAACACGAATTGATCAAAGGAAAGATCTTAATAGTACATATTAATCACATATATCTGGTATTAGACACATCTAGGTCTGAACATGGAAATTTGAGAATTTTGCAAATTACAAAATTTACAGGAGTGTCATTGGTTGTAGGACCTCCAACAAGCGACTAGTCGCTAGACACCAATAGTGCAACAAGTGACTACTGCAAAAAAAAWTGAAAAAAAGAAAGATTTGTCTYAGATTTGTCAGATTTGAGAGATCTAAACTATGAGGGAGTAACAGGGAAGACAAAAACTAGATAAAAAATAGAAACATAGGATAATTGCCAAGAGATTCTAACCTAGAGAAGAATCAAATATTCCTCCCCAACGGAGTCGCCAATTCTGTTATGGTGAAAATATCACAGGTGGAAAGTAAGATATCTCAATGATCTTCCTACTGATCCTAGATAGAAAGTGGGGCTATACTTCTAATGGTTTCCCTATATCTAAATAATCAATTCAATTTTACACCAAGAAGGGAAATAATGACATACTTTACTTCTGAAGGTTAATCTCGTATGTATTGGTTGTTGCAGATCTTGATTTCTATCTCTAGTCCCTGCAACCCACTTCTTGCACTCAAGCAACAAAAAAACACCAATCTACTTCTTCTCCTAGTGTTAGAAATCCCTAATCTAATTCAGATCTAAATTGATCTATTCATTACAAGACCAGATCTAAACATTCATTTTATGAGGAAAACTAATGATATATTATCTCAAAATGAAAATGGTACATCAAACAACATACCTTTAGTGTAGATGCATCCTCCTTGGCCCCTTTCTCCTTGATCCTCCTCAACTTATTAATCAAACTAGGCAATCTGACTGTGGCTATTTGGGAATGGAGACGCTCCTTTATATTTGAACAACATAAACCTACAAATGATTCTTCCTCCTCATGCTCAAGATTTACCTTATTTATATAGATCCTTGGAAGAGGCTTGGGAGAGCTTCTAGATATTCTAGAGACCAATGGATACTCGAATGATGTGAAATCGACGTTAACCATGGTGGATAATGATGCTACTTGTTGTTGTTATTATGGTAACTGTGGGAGGTATTAACCTCCATGTGTAACCTATGACTAGAAAAAAATATTCTGGAAGCCATAGAAACCCTAAACAGATGTGTGAGAACCCTAGAAGACCAATCGAATCAATAAAATGAATAATATTAAAGTATTACCTTGCAAGAGGAGAAGTTGGCCTAGACAGTTGACAAGGAGCACTATATATATAGGGCGCTTGAGCTCATTTGGATACACACACACTCTCACTCAAGATAAAAATTGTGTAATTCTAGAGGAGGAGTGAAACTGCAACGACTACAGTTGGGTACTATTTTTGGTCTGTGGTTTAGGACTTTCTGTCTGGTGCGCTATCTTTGGAGAAAGGTGCGTTATCTTGGTTATCTGTTGCTTCTAGTGTTGCTTCCAAAATTATTCATTTTGTCAAAGGTTAAGGTTCTTGGGGGTGGCTACGTGCCTATGGTTGGGTGACAATATTGTGATATTGTCTATGGTTAAACAAAAACATCAAATATTTTAACAGGTTATAGGACCACACTACCTTCAAGACAGTCTAACCACTGGAAGGTAGATCGTCAGTTCCTTGTCAAGCTCGTTGTGGCACCAGTTGCAACTACAACTAGGGTTTCTGATTTTGCAACTGCAACAAACCCTAACCTAACTTTTTGGGCACTTCAAGTGAAGCATTTGGAAAAATTCTTGGACATTCTAGTGCACCTTGGCCTAACACACCTCTTGGTACCTTCAGCTAGCAAAAACGTCAAGGTTGAATTTTTGGGTCAAAGTCAAAGTCAAAGGCAATCATGACTTACTCCATGAAGTCAGAGAACAAGCTAGAAGGAGCTTCAAATTTCAGAGCATAAAAGACAAGGATTGACCTCATCCTTGCTAAGAACAAAGTTCTAGATATCGTGAAGGGTAAGATCATAGAACCACAATTTGAAGCAGGAAAAGAAGTTGAACCTCATAATGTTGTAGTAATGGAGAAGTTCAAGGACAATATCGTCAACGCTATGAGTATCATTGTGGACTCTGTCAAAGATCACTTGATACCCTATATATCCAATCTTGACTCATCCAAGAAGATGTATGATGCCCTAACTAACCTTTCAGTTAGAAATATTGGACAAGTGATGAGTTTGAAGAATGAGCTTCGTGACACAAAGATGAATAAGGATGACATTGTAGCCTCGTACTTTGTGAGGATTTCTCAGTTGAGAGATAAACTACAATCTATTGAACAAGTTATTCCAGAAAAGGAACTTGTGAATATTGCACTTAATGATCTTTCTAGGTCATGGGATGCATTTACTACAAGCATGAACACAAGAAAGGAGTTTCCCATATTTGAAGAACTTTGGACCTATTGTGCACAAGAAGAGACAAGGATCAAATCAAAGGGAATATCTCAAGAGGAAGAGGATGCTCAATCCTATGCAAAAAAGTTCAAGAAACATGAAGGTAAGAAAAGATTTGGTTCAGAAAGACATGTCAAAGGTACAATTTTTTGGATTCCATGAATATGGCCACTACAAAAACCAATGTCCTAAATTAACCAAGAAAAGAAAGGAAGAACACCATGCATCAACTGCTAATGATGAAGTACATTCAAAGAAATCCAAGCATGAAGAAACATAATTCTTCTACTAATCAGCTCTTGCAAGATCTCTTGAAGACACTGTGACTAATCGATAGTAGAGCTTCCAGACATATGACACGTGACCATAAAAATTCTCAAGCATGAATGAAAAGAGAATCTCTCATAGAGTGGAACTTGGAGACAAGAACTCTTATGCAGTCAAGGAAATTGGAAAAGCCTCTATCGAATTGGAATCATGTAACAATGTTCATCTTAGCAATGTTTTGTATGTACTTGGTTTGAAAAATAATTTAGTACCCATTTCTTGTTTAGAAGACAAAGGAGATAGAATAGCCTTTGTCGATGGAAAAGTAATTGTATGGTCTAAAGATTAAAAAATAGAATATGGTAGAGTTATTGGTATTCGTGAAGAAATATTGTATAAACTCCTAGGTCATAATGATCAAGCTCGTGTACATGATGAACTCAATCCTAGTGAGTTATGGCATAGAAGGTATTCTCACCTTCATTATCAAGCATTTCCATATCTAAAGAAGTTGGTTGTAGGCATACCAGAACTACAATCAGTACATGAAGGTATTTGCAGAGGATGTGCACTTGAGAAGAATATTAAGAAGCCATTCCCAAGCAGTGAGAATAGCTCCAAGGAGATATTAGATCTGATACACTCAGATGTATGTGATCTGATGCTGGTGAAATCTCTAGGAAGCTATCTTTACTATGTAACATTCATCGATGACTTCTCATGAAAAACCTGAATGTACATGTTGAAGACAAAGGATGAAGTAATTAGAAAATTCCAAGAATTCAAAACTGAAGCTAAAAACCCGACAGACAAGAAAGAATGGAAGGAAGCTATGATGGAAGAATATCAATCCATCATGAAAAATGATGTATAGGAAATTGTGGCTAGACCCAAAGGAAAGTCTGTAGTCAATTCAAAATGGGTTTACAAGATAAAGCATGCAGTAAACAAGAGTATCAATAAATACAAGGCAATATTTGTGGCTAGAGGGTTCTCCTAGTAGGAGAGAGAAGACTATGATGAGATGTTTTCTCTAGTTTCCAGATACACCTCTATTAGATCCATCATATCTCTTGCAACATTGATGGGTTGGAGTTTACATTAGATGGATGTAAAGACTGCTCTTCTTAATGGAGTTATTGAGGAAGAAGTATACATAGAGCAACCTCAAGGTTTTGAGGTACACCAGAGAGAAACCCATGCATGTAGATTAAAGAAGGCCTTGTATGGACTGAAGCAAGCTCCAAGAGCTTGGTATGCACAGATTGACAGCTACTTGGGAAGACTTGGATTTTCCAAGAGATATGTTGATCCAAACCTTTATTACAAGGTTGTGAATGATGCACCTGTGATCCTACTACTATATGTTGACGATTTGTTTCTGACAGGTGCATAACCTCTCATTATTTAGTGTAAGAAGGAGGTAGCCTTTGAATTCGATATGAAGGATCTTGGTATCATGCATTATTATTTGGGACTAGAAGTATGGTGAAATCATGGTGAAATCTTCCTAGGGTAAGGGAATTATGTTGTAAAGATCTTTCAGAAGTTTGGGATGATGGATTGCAAATCCATGACAACTCCCATGGTGATAGATCTAAGGTAGTTGAGAGACTCTGATTTTGATCTAGTAGATTTGTCCCTGTACCGGTAATCGATTGGCTCATTAATGTATTTGGTTAATACACGACTAGACTTTTGCTTTGTTGTGAACACGTTGAGCCAGTTCCATGTGGAACCTAGACATGAGCATTGGATAGCTGCAAAGCACATTTTTAGATATCTTCGTGGGACACTAAAATATGGTTTGAGATATGCCTCAAACAATGATGTACAACTGCATGGATTTACTGATTCAAATTGGGTAGGGAGTACAAATGAAAGAAAGAGTATTGCTGGTATATGTTTCAGTTTGTGATCTACTATGATATCATGGGATAGCAGGAAACATAAGTTTGTTCCACTTAGCACTGCAAAAGCAGAGTATATTGTAGCTTGTGATGCTTGTACCGAAGCAGCGTGGCTTCATAAGCTGGTTTCTGGACTATTTAATTAGGTGTTGGATACGACTATGATATATTGTGATAATTAGAGTTATGTGAAGCTTTCAGAGAACCCTGTGTTCCATGACAAGTTAAAGCACATTGAGATCAAGTACTATTTTATTCGTGATAAAGTCTAGAGGGGAGAAGTGATTCTCCAGTACATCTCCATTGATGAGCAGATAACTGATATTTTAACGAAGCCTCTGTCCAAGATAAAGTTTGCATACTTGAGGGACAAGTTGGGAATTGTGGAGATACCTCCCTTGGTTGAAAGGGAGGAGATGGCTTTCTCGGTTAGGAGGGAGTGTTGATATATGGCATCATGGATAGTCAGTTTGTTGGTGGACAGTCATTCTTCAAGTGGATAATGGTCCAGGCAGAACAAATTTCTGGTGGACAGACATTCTCCCTGTGGAGAATGGTACAGGTTGACAAATTGTTGATGTACCATGGACAACTATTCTCCTGTGGCATTGCCTAGATAGGTAGAATGGTCCAAGACAACTATTCTCCTGGGCCTTTGCTTGGACAAGTAGAATGGTTTGTCTCCTTGAGTTCACAGTAGTGACTAGAGTGGGGAGATTGGTATAGAACAAACATTTTCCCTTAGTTCATAGTAGTGGCTAGAGGGGGGAAAATGGTCGAGGATAGTCATTCTTCTAAGACATATGTCTGGATTAGAAGAATGGTCCGTATATCCCACGGTGTTGCTTTCAACATCTGGGTGGACAATCATTCTTCTATGATGTATTTCTGGATTAGAAGAATGGTCCTCGTAGCCCATTGTAGGGCTTTCAACATCTGTTCAGACAATCATTCTTCATGTGTCACATGTAGTGACCAAGATAGGAAGAATGGTCCCTCTATCACTTTGTTGAGTGAGTGACTTATGTGAGACACTCTGTTGAGTGCGTTGAGTCCAACACATGACTTATTCAACATCATGCCCAATTACTCAAATGGAGTATGGTCTCGAGAGATTATGCAAATGATGATCTGATTTGATTCCAGGAGACTATTATATTTCATGGTGATAGCCTGTGTAGATATTAGTTGATTGTAGTAGAGACTGTGTGTCTTTGGACGGTAGTTATGTGCTACTGTGGTGGAAGTGTTCCACTAGTAGTGATTGTGTGTCACTAGATAGTAGTTGTGCGCTACCAGGAGTGGTTGTGTACCATTGGATAACAATTGTGTGTTGCTATGGATTGACACTGTTGTGATCTATTGGATGGAATTATAGTAATTATGTGCTACTACCTGATTTCCATGGAGACTACTAGTAGTGTTGGAAGTGATTGCCAGCTAGATGGGCAGTGATGATGATGCTCGTGACTTGATCGACGTGATCATGAGATCTCATGTGTGGCTATGATGATTCTACCTATAGAATGATATGCCAGACTATGTGAGCCTTGTCCATACCATGTGAAATGGATGTAAGTGTTTGAGACCATTACATTTAATACCTCCCTAGCTAGGAGGGAGTGTTGTTATTATGGTAGTTGTGGGAGGCTTAACCTCTGACTATAATAGAATATTTTGGAAGCCATTGAAACCCTAAACATATGTGTGAGAACCCTAGAAGACTAGTCAACTCAATAAAATGAATAATATTAAAGTATTACCCTCCAAGAGGAGAAGTCAGCCTAGAAAATCGACAAGGAGCACTAAAAATAGAGGGCTCTTGAGCTCATTTGGATACACACACACTCTCACTCAAGATAAGAAGTGCACAATTCTAGAGGAGGAGTGCAACTGCAATGACTACAATTGGGTATTGTTTTTGGTCTATGGTTTGGGACTTTCTGTCTAGTGTGCTATCTTTGGAGAAAGGTGCACTATCTTGGTTATCTCTTGGTTCTAGTGTTGCTTCCATAATTATTCATTATGTCAAAGGTTAAGGTGCTCAGGGGTGGTTGCGTGCCTATGGTTGGGTGATAATATTGTGATATTGTCTATGGTTAAACAAGCACATATAATATTTTAACACTCACAACTTCATGAGATAAGATGTTGTGCAAAGACTTGGACTACAGTTTGAGCAGGTGCACACTTCTTTCAAGGCGGTAAAGTCAGGCAAGAAGGAGGTTGTTGGCACGACCAAGAATGTTCCATTGAAGCTTGGGGAGTGGACCGGGAAGGCGAGTTTCATTGTTGTTCCACTAGATGACTATGAGGTGGCACTAGGTCAGAAGTTCATGCGAATCAATAAGGCAGTTCCCATTCTGCATGCAAATAGTTTGGCTATCTTTTCTGGATGAACTCCATGTTTGGTGCCTACAATAAAGGGGAATAGGGGGATGTGCATAAACATGTCTTTCTTATGCTTGGTTGGTGAAGATTACTAGTGCCTTTACACATACATCTATGGAAAAGGAGAGGAGATAGTCAAACCAAGTGACTTGGTCGATCGAGAAGTGTTGACAGACTTGGAGTGGCATGTCGATGAGATCGAAGGAATCTTGGAAGATGTGGTGAAATCCATAGGGAAGTTTGCATATTTTTGTGAAAGTATGAACAATGTTTGGAAGGAACCAATGACGTTGGTGGTGAAATTGCAGCCATGACAACTTGAGGAATGAAGGTAGAACTGTCCACTGAATAGGTGGGTGATGGGGTGAAACCACAACCATGGTACAAACGTGCCAAGAAGAAATTTGAACCGATCATAGAAATAATTGGAGATGGTGAATGGCCGTACGATCCAAAACTTGACAGCCTCATGGAGGATAGGTGAACGAGAGACAAGGAATGCACCCACCGAAATATGGGATCGATTGAGGTGACATGCTCGGTTGGCAGGCGTGGGGGTGTGATGGAAATCTATGACAAAGAAGACACTCTGCGGGTGGAAGTTGTACCTCAACATGTGTATGTGTTGTATGTATCTATTGAGAGCCGCATGCTCCATTGTAAACCTTTCTAGTTGTGGCACTTGTTGTATCTTGTAACTGTTCTTCGGGTGTAAGGCTGGTTTGAGCCGTATGACTTTTACACAATATCTTGTTGTGTACTTTGTGTGTACTTGTTACTTGTGAATTATTACAAGTGTTGAATATTTTATCATAAGTGAACTTGATAAAGATTCTAAGTGTTTAAGGAGTAGTTCCAGCAGAGTACACTCGGGTAAGTTGTAAGTCAGTTCCACCAGGGCTCCGACTATGGGGGCTCATTCAAAACAACTCACATTGTTGAAGGTTAAATTATTTGCTAGCACAATCTTTGAAACAAAGGCTTATTCCAGACAGCTCACATTGTTGGAGGAGGAATCTTATACACACATAGAAGCATGGAATACAAGATTAGCCACTCTCTTTATTTTTACTGTCTCTTGATCGTCTTTTGGCAACCAATGATATATATTCAACAACTTGTCATAGTAACGACAGAAAGAGCTTGAAAAAGTAATTATCACATGTATTTAAAAACACATTCAACAGTGCAAGAATATCAAGAATATCCTCGTTTACTATACATATAAACTTTTCATTTGAACTTTAACACACCCTTTGCACTTTTATGCAGATGGCATAAAGGTCTTCAACATGATAAATATATTGTCACGGCCATAGTGGTTTAGGCGTGGCGTTGGCTGCAAAAGAGTTGTACAAAAGTGTAGTGAGATTTTGGCATTATATTATAGGCGTTGTCTAGCTGTTCTACAAAATGGTTTTTTCGTCGGAATCCGACAATATAAATATACACGAATCATTATTTATTGTTGTTAAAAATCCATTTCTGAATGTAGAAATGAATTCAACACGCTGAAAAACCCTTGGGGCACTCAGATTATACATAAATAATCACTCAAATCTACGAATCTAACAATTTCTCGCCAGATTTTGGGCAAATGTCCTCGAAAAAATCGTCATTTCGTAGAACATTTAGCCTACGGCTTATATTATAGCACTGAACGAACAACGAATGTGCATTCCAAAAGAAAACATGATCCTCAATGGAAGGTAAAACGCGCAAACGTGAATATTAATGGAAGATACAACATAGATCAAGGGTGAGAATTAATACGAGCGGTAACATAATTGGTACAAACAAGATTTCTGGAATGCAAAATAGATTTTTTCCGCTAAGAAGGGGAGTAATAACCATAAGGTTACAAAGTATTTAATGCTTTGTATGCATGCAGGGGTGTGGGTGTGTATAGTTAGATTTAAAATAACATATGGGTATGTATCGTGAAATCTAAAGTTATTTTAGATCTGATCATGCACACTTCTACATACAACATTAAATACTCTGTAAATTCATGCTTATTTAAAATATACTCTGGAAACTGATGCTTATTTAAAACAAAATAACACAAAAATGTTCATTGTTGAATTTAAAGTTATTTGCATCAAATGTTATGTAGCATATGCTTCTTACCCATTAGAAAAGAAGAACATAAGGCTAACGACCATGAAGAGACAGACACACGGTTGCCTAACTTTTCCCATAAATTAAGGACAAAAGCTAACAACCATGAAGAGACAACTAGGTGCAGAGTTTTTGCCTTAAATTAAGACGTTGTCTAATTGYTCTACRAAATGGCYTTTTTCACTGGAATTYGASGACATAAATTTGCAYGAAATCACTATTTTTTGTTGTTTAAAATCCATTTATGAATGCAGAAATGGATTCAGCATGTTGAAAAACCCTTGAGGCACTTGGATTATACAGAAATAATCACTCAAATCTACAAATCTAACAATTTCTTGCTGAATTTCGAGCAAATGTCCCCGTAAAAAATCGTGGGAGAAGAATAAATTCGTAGAACGTTTAGACTATGTCTTAAATTAAGGACAAAAAGCTAACAACCATGAAGATACAAATGAGCATTTGCATTAAATGCTCTGGAGCGGTGTGCTTTTTGGGCAAGCAATAACCAGCCTGTTGCACACCATTCAACGCTGCGACAGGTGGTATATACACCGTCAGATATATCCCGATATATATATCAAGGAGATCCGACAATGTATATACCAACCACTACAACTTAGAATACTGCACAATAAACTGGTTATTGCTCACCATGCTTCTTACCCATAAAAAAGGATTGCAAAAAGCTAACGACCATGAAGAGACAAACGGGTGCATAATTTTTGCCTTAAATTAAGGACTAAAAATTAACGATCATGAAGATACAAATGGGTTTCCTAAGACCGAGGGCCTACCTTTTCTGTCTACTTGTTGTTAGGGTGGAAAAAGATTGAATGTGAACATCTCAATATTAATGAGAAACGAAATTTCTTAATTCAAAATATTATTAAAAGAGTGAATGAGAGAAAATAAGTATTAAAGAGACTTTGTATTAAATTAAATTTAATTACTAAATTATATAATATTTTAAAAAATTGAAAAAATATGAGTAAAATTTTATATTAAAATATTTAAAATAATTATAATTAATAAATTAATATTAATAAAAAAAATTATTAATTCAAAATAATATTTAAAAAAAAGGGAATGAGTGAAAATTAATGTGAAAATAGTATTAATAAGATTTATATTAAAATATATAAAATAATAATAAATTAATATTAATGAAAAATAAATTATTAATTCAAAATAATTAAATTTACTTTGAGGAAATTGACAAAACTCTTAATTTAATATAACTTATGTAATTGTAATTGAAATTGGCTTGTAAGGATATTTCTTATAAAGTATATATGTGATTATACATATGTGATTATATATGTGATGAACTCTATATATAGAGAGAGAGAGTTCATCATTGAGGTTGTCTATTATGTGAAATTCATGTCATTTATATCATATAAGTGAATTAAGTGAATTAAATATTGAAGATAAATTAAAATTTGTAAGTATTTAGTGATAGTTAAATTTATGATGAAGATTGTATTTTTTATTTTTAGGAAAGTTATAAGTTTGAATTTTCATAGGGAGAAGGTATGTATATTTTCATAAATTAATTAGTCAAATCACATAAACTTTATGCTGAATAATAGTCAATTATGAGATGAAATCATATAGACTTGAAATACATTGTAGCATTAAACTTTGTAGTTAATCACATTTGTGTTAGGAGTATGTGTGATCATTCATGAAACCCAATTTGTTGAATCACAAGGTTACATGCAATGTATGCTTGGTTACATGTGTGCTCCTATGTGGTTAGCCAAGGGGATTTCTACCAAATGTCAATGTTGCGGTCACATGCACACTCCTATGTGACTATCTTAGGGAGTTTTTACCTAGCATCGATGTTACAATTACATGTGTGCTCTTACGTGGTCACCCAGGGGGCCTTTTCCTATGCTTCAATGTTGCGATTACATGTACTTCTATTTGGTCACCAATGGGGTTTGTTGTCCGATGTCGAAGCTATGGTCACATGTGCACTCCTATGTGGTTACTCAAGTGGATTTTTCCTTGGCATCGATATTGTGATTACATGTGTGCTCCTACATGTTCACCCAAGGGAATTTACCCCCCACTTTGGTGTTATTTCATTTGTACTCCTATGTGGTCCCCGAGTAGCTTTTCACCCAACTTTAATGCTACCTAAAAATTTAAGGAAAACTATGAAAAAATGGTTAACTTGTATTATTATTATTATTGTGCTCTATGCTTCTCGATTGCCTTAATGATTAACCTTTAACTCAAGGAAATGTTAAATATCATTGAACATGCAATCACATCGAAGCGAGCTAGATGACATGTATGACTAACATACATAAAGTAGGCACATAGAGGTGTACAGATAGATTCAGTTTTATAAGATGCCATTGTTTCCTCCACACAACACATTTGAAGACACACCACATGTGCACATGTGTTGTACAAACTATAGATAGCTTATAGGGAGCATCCTCTCAATGGTTAACATCTTTTATCCTTACCCTTTAACTATCATAACTACCTAAAATGTGTTTAATTATATACACCCATAAACAAATATAAAACACATTTTTTCTATGGTGTTATGAGGAAAATCTCTCTATGGCTAGGGGTAACCCACAACAAATGGAAATGACTGCAGAAATCAGCTCTAATCTCAGATATGCTATATAAGCAAATATGATAACGAGACAAGATAAAGAGCCTACCTCATCCATACGTTCGATGAAGTCCACCGTTGAGCACTTGACTCAAAGAAATACCCCTGCAACTTGTCCTCAACAACCAAGAAACACAAGCATATGGTGATAATATATAATGTTATCACATTCAATAGCACAATCCATCAACATTCATAACAAATATGCCCATGCAATAACAATTCAAATATTTGCAAGATATTAATTGGAAGAGAAAAGAGTATTTCTATTAAAATGTAATCAACAGAAGTGAATGAATTACAAACTTCTGTGTCGACACAGTTCAGAACCGAGAAACTAAGTCCCTTCTAGGTGGGCCTCCACCACTTCAATCCTCCACCAAAGGCAAGCTCATATAAGAGAGACAATGAGGTTCTCAATCAAGTAGGGAAGAGCTTGGGAGCTGAACAATGTGTTCAGACTTAAAAGAATAAAGGGATGCAGACTCAATCTGAAGTGAATAATTTCTTCAGAGTAAATTTGCTCTCAAAGTTGAATTCTTCTCCTCTTTTCCATAGCTCGGATTTGGCCCATTTATAGCCTTCAAGTGGAATTGAAGGGCTGAGTTGGAATGTTTCCAGTATATGGAAGGTCAAGGATCATGGATCTTGTGACGTGACATGGAAACCCGACACCATTTTTTTATTTTGGGCACAAAACCCGATGTACGCGGGCTGTAGTGGTGCAACCTACGTATACACATGTTATATAATAGTTAGGGCATGTATATGTGGGAAAATATTGTTTTTAGCTCTAGGATTTGCAAAAAGGGACTTCAAGTCTGCATAGGGAAATGGAAAAAGGCCTTCTGAGAAAATTTGCATAGGGTGAGGAAAATATTGCTATAATAGATGCCCCCTAATGTGTGAGGTCAGAGGAGTATCTGTGATGGCCTAAATACATTATAATACTCAGAAGTGGAGTAATGGAGACCCAACTGGAAGAACTAGTTGCTCCTGAGAATATTACAATCTGTATTGACTTTGCGCGCATGGCTTCCAATTTGAATTACACTGCAAATCCATGTGAAAATATACCAAACAGTTGTTCATGGCCATGAATAGGCAATACAAAGGTAGCTACATGCCAAAGGCTGTCATGGTCACGAATAAGGCCCAATAAAACCAGTCTCAAAATCAATCTGAAGATATCTATATACAATGGAGTACAATCTGATCTCCCATGATCACTGAAGTCACATAGGTATTGGTCCAATGAAAGATAACAACATCTCAAAAAAGTTGTTAATTTGAACTGATGTCTTCAAGTCTTCTACATGATCCATCGAAGGTGCAAGTCTGCATCGTGTGAATCAAGGAGTTGAGGTCGAACACAATGAGACTTCGTTTGATTACCGGTCATTAAGGTATATTGTTAACAAATGTGAGACAACCTACCGATGATGAAAGTAGGTATCAAGGCACTGAGTACATTCTTACAAGTGCGAATAGAGGTGTCGGGGTCGAACACTCGAAGAATCCATCAATCAGGAGACATTGATGTATTCCCAACTGTCGATGGCGAGAGAACTTGCCACTGATGACTGCAAGCCTCTAGGTACTCATTGAACTCTAGGTCTCGTTTCTAGAATAGATGGGTTGAAGTCGATGGAAGGAGTCCTACTGAAAGGAGAGCATTGAGGCATCTCTCATCATTCAGCATGAGGTACAAAGTAGGAGCTTGATGATTTGGAGGAAATCAGATGAAGAACATGTTCATGAACCAATGACCTTGTGCATCTTTTGCGTGTGCTAGATGCAAGCTATACACAAAAAAGACCCTCTAAATAGTAGCCAATAAGAAAATTGTTGACAAAGGCGATGAAACCACCAATAAAGCTAATGGCATCCAAGACATTGCACGAATCCCAATGTGTGAATAGATTTCTTACCGTCAAACACAAGGAAAACCCCCCATTCAACGACCAATGGTGAAATGTCGACTATTGGGTTCAAGGCTACCTACCAATGATGAAACTAGGACCAGGGTGCACAATAGGACAACAACTTCATGTAATTATGAGATGCATTGAGGGTATGTCCGACATGCAAAGTCAAGAGTTCAGAGGAATGGCTGACATGGGTTGATAGACATCCTTTGAACAAGAGCATGAGACATATGGAAGACTCTAGCAAAATAGACTCAATGATGAAATTTTGAGATGCAGGAGGCATCAATCAAACTCTCCATAGGGACTAGAAGATTAACCAGACGGGGGAGTAAACTCTACATAACGAGCTCAGCTTCCTAAGGTCATGCTAAACCCAAAATTTTGATGACAAGTGGACTCAAAAATGTTGTGCTCTGTTCAAAGGTGACATGACTGCTGCCAATATAAGATAATATTCTTTTCCTCCCCATCTTTTTTTGTTTTTTCACAGTCAAATGAATGCTATGATTGTTACAAGGAAAATCTCTCTATGACTAGGGTAAACCACAACAGACGGAAATGACTGCAGAAATCAACTCTCTTCTCAAGTATGCTATATAAACAAATATGCTAGCAAGACAAGATAGAAGGCCTACCTCGTCTAGACGTTCGATGAAGTCCACCATTGAGCACTTGACCCAAAGCAATATACCTGCACCTAGTCCTCAGCAACCAATCAAAGCAAGCATATGGTGATATTATATAATGTTAGCATATTCAATAGCATAATCCATTAATAAACATGACAAATACGCCCATGGAATAATAATTCAATATATTTGCAAGATGTCAATTGGATGAGAAAAGAGTATTTCTATTAATATATGATCAACATAAGTGAAAATTTTATAGACTTCCGTGTCGGCACGATTCATAACCAAGAAACTAATTTCCTTCCAACTGGGCCTCCACCACTTCAATCCTCCACCAAAAGCAAGCTCGTAATAGAGAAACAATGAGGTTATCAATCAATAAGGGAAGAGCTTGGGGGTTGAACACTAAGTTCAGACTTAAAGGACAAAGGGATGCAAACTCAATATGAAATAAATAATTTCTCCAGAGTGACTTTGCTCTCAAAGTTGAATTCTTTCTCCTCTTTCTGTAGCTCGGAATTGGCCCATTTATAGCCTTCAAAATAGAACTGAAGGGTTGAGTTAGAACGTTTCCAGTATATGGAAGGCCAAGGATCATAGATCTCCTGTCGTGACATGGAAACCCGACATTAATTTTCATTTTCTAGCACAAATCCCGATGTACGTGGGTTGTAGTAGAGCAGCCTGCATATATGCATGTTGTATAGTAGGAAAGGTGCATACATGTGGAAAAATATTTATTTTTAGCTCTGGATTTTACAAACAGGGATGATAATTCTGCATGGGGAAATGGAAAAAGTCTTTATGTGCAAGATTGAATAGGGTGAGGTAAATCTTTCTATAACAGTGATACACAGGAGGAAACGAGTCTCGCAAGTAAGAAATCTAGTTCCAGTAGTGGAACATACCTATGCTTAATGCAAGGAGGTGCATGCGGGAGATGGACACTCGGGGGAATGTTTCCTCTTGGGTATAGGGTTTCAAGCTACAAAGGATATAAACAAGGCTCTGCTTGGCTGATGATGCAAACTGTTGAGGTGAAAGGCTTATAACACAAAAGAGAGAATTGACAATAGGCTCAATACTGCAAGCAAGAGAATGAGATGCAATTGCAACTTAACGCCGAAATATGTCCTTTTTCGTAATCTTAGTCTACTTGGTTTGAAAAAAGGGTAAACTTGCACCAAATAGGCATCATTTCAAATCCAATTTACGAGTGTGAAAAAAAACAAGTTCACTCGGTAATCTTTTCGCTTTTTGAGAGAGTCAGAAAAGAGCTTAAATCTGACTCATTGGGAGTCCTCTAGGTATAGGTCAGCATGTTTATGCGTAATAAATGATGTTCAAACATAAATTCATGTATCAGATATAAGGGACTTCCGATCCTATGGACAAAAATCTCTGCATGGGCACCGAATGAAGCAGGGGATCTAACTAGGCTACCCATGTTTGGTAAGTCTCTACCATTCGATAATGACACTTCTAGCTACATATAGAAGGTTCTGTGTCACTATGAAATGGGTTCGTACCTAAGGCATATGAGTTGCAGTCATAGGATGATGCAAGGGTGCATGGTGGATTGGATACCTATCCTATACGTTGGGTGATGAAAATACCTGTCCAAAGTTATGAACGGGCGACATGGCGTTGAAAACCACAAGAATCCCTGCATAAAATTACCAAAACCAACTCAATCCATTGTCGTATTTGTCCATTAGGCCAAAATATTGTATGAAACTATGCAAAGTGGGTAAAAATTTGCTATAAAAAGTAAAAAAAAACAATTTTACTATACCATTTGTATTTTTTACCCAAATAGTGTATTTTGGACCAAATTTCCTCCGAATTTCAACCATTGATTGCAGGAGCTACGATCGACGAAATCGACAACCGTCTGTGCCAGGTAATTCATGTTACTCTCCTCTTTCATTTCAGTGGATTAAAATTTGTAATTAGGCTTCCTTTTTAAAGTTATTTAGGGTGCAACTTAGAAACTAAGATGTACACGGGCTATATACCATCAGGTCACATATACGCATACCTATACATGATTGTTTGCAAAACAACCAATGTATAAGCAGCCTTATATGCGACTATGTACACTGCAATTCGCGCACATGTTCGTGGATAAGGTTTTTTAAATGTTTCTTAACTAAAAAAATGGTTGTAATCTTGCAGGATGGTGCTAGAGTGGAGAGAAAGAGAGCATGAAGAGGTGGATGCTGCAGTGGAGAGAGATCCAAGGGCCCAAATGGCCTTAAAAAGATGTGGTCTATACAATTTTTGGGCGCTCAAAGGTATGAGGGCTCAAGTGAGACTGCTTCAAATGCTTGTGAACTACTGGGATCCGGATACTGAGACCTTCAACATTGATGGACAACCATTAAGGATTGAAGTTGAGGACATCTACTTCTTGACGGGATTGTCGCGTCGGGGTGAGGTGGTCAACCTCAAAGCCCGAGGATTTGGGAGTGACATGAACATAGAGGATTAGATAGCCACTCATTGCATTGCAAGGACCAAGAAGGTAGGGATCCAACTCCCAATCAGAGCGATCAACAATCTGAGTCTCAAGATTGTTGTCCTAGTGTTGACATGGATCACAGGGTCAACCTCTTTACACCAAGCATCGAGGCCACTTATGTTCTAATCAGTGGAGNCGGGTTCACGTCTATCCTTTGCAGTTTTTTCTTCGAGTGGGTTCCAGGCTTGGGCCCTAGAGTTGAGATTGTTCTGCATGGACCTTGCGATCCAACCATGGCACGGTGGACCAAGGTGATGAGGTGGCAGGGGGTGGTAGGGTGAGAACACCCTACAATGATGATTTTTTCTTTTGGTGGAGTCGATAGGTGATGGCTCTGGAGGACTACCCTTACGCAGAGATTGACTTCAAAGGAGATATGGACATGTCGTTACCACTAGGTTCCACCTACAGAGTCATAGGTATGTCAAAGTTTTTGAATATTATTTTTTTGTATTTTTGTATAAGAAAACAAAAATATTTTTGGATGATGTCAAGTACTAACTAAACATGTATGTGACACAGACGTAGGCATCGGGGGAGGCATTGGGGGGATGAGGCAGCGGGAGGGGACGTTAATAGAGTGCTTCAAAATGTGCAGGGAATCCTATCTCATTTGATGCAGGGGATTCCCATGGTTCAGGTGGAGGATCTTCTGGAGGCGATGTAGTGACAGGTGGTAGGTGTGCCCCGTGCTTGGGTATGACTCTTTTTATGTCTCGCAAACACCATAGTATGATATCATGAAACTCATCCAATGCCACAGGCGTATATGTCATGATTATTGTATGATCGACTGTATGTGTATTTTTGAAGGTGTCAGCCCCAATTTTGTACTATAACATCATATTTTTTGGAGATATGAAATATATATAAAAACATTGATCTTCGGCTTTACTTATGTTACAATGTGTATATTGATGGAAGTGTTTTATTTGTTTTAGTTATGTGACAAATGCCAATCTAAAACAAAATTAGTATATGCATCAGATACATAATTAGAACTTCTAGGTATGTGATGATAAGTAATAAAATCAAACTGTCGTTCCAAAATTCAGACCTGTAAGAATCGTCAGAGTAGAGTAGGGTCACACATGGTAACTATCGTTCAACTGACATACTGCTAACTAGGAGTCCAAACGAACTTCTAAAGAGCGAATACCATGTGAAATGGCATCGCACAAAAGTTCTATAACTGCGCTATATTCGGTCTCATTATTCATGGATGGCCCTAGGAAAACGCCACCCGAATACACCAGTAGACCATCAGGTGAGTAAACAACCCAAGCGGTAGAAGCCAAGTTCTGTGTATGACGACTGGCCCCATCTACGAATCCTACGTATATCCAAGACTCCGTTGACATTTGCGAACCAATGGAAAACTTGATAAGCAAGTTGAAGATAAAAACAAAGGGAAATATATATACACTAAAATACATTAGTATACAAAGAGTTACGCCAAATATTGGGGCTCAAGCATAATATATTTTCAAATAGAGCCCATTCCTGGGCTCAGCCAACATGTTCCCTTCATAATCTTCTAATTCATAGGCTCCTTTTCCTAAGACATGTTGCACATTTTAGGGACCATGCTACATGGTTTTGAACTTGCCTACCCCTAATGGTTCTTTGGCTTGATCATATAGGAGGACCAAGTCACCCTCAACATACTGTCGAGGACAGACAGATTTATCATATTGGACATTGACACGTCTTTGATTTCCTTCGATAGTCGTAGAGGTGTCTCAAAGCTGCTCATATAGACTCTCTAGGTGTACAATGCATTGTTCGAGATCGGAGGTGCCAGGTAGAAGCGCAACTGCCAATCTAAGAGAAGGGATTTCACATTCAATATGTAAGATCGACTCCACACTGTGCACTAACTAGAAAGGAGAAAAACCAGTGGAAGTCTTAAATGAGGTTCAATGTGCCCAAAGTGCTAGATAAAGCATGATATGCTTGTCAGATTTGCTTTGACTAACAATTTTATGCAAAATGGTCTTGAGAGACTTGTTGACAGCCTCTACTTGTCCATTTTCCTGGGGGTAGTAAGGGGAAGAATGACCATCCCTAAACCCCAGTTTTGATGCTAGTTCTTTCATTATTTCATTCTAAAAGTGACTGCCATGATCAGTGGCAATTGCACTTGGGATTCCAAACCTAGCTATAATTTGATTGAATACGAAGAAGGCAGTAGTCTTACCATCGGATTTAACTGTAGGCATTGCCTCGACCCACTTAGTAAAGTAGTCTATGGCCACGATAATGTGTTGATTCCCCCCAGCCAAAGTTGGGTTGCAATCCAAAAAATCCACCCCCCACTTAGTGAAGGGACAAACAATTATTACCGGACAGAGAGGGGCTGGTTGCGAGCACATTTTCTGAATGAACACCTAGTAGGGGTGACACTTCTTAACTGCTTCGATACAATCTTTAAAAATAGACGGCCAAAAATAATTGTCTCGCAAAATTTTCTGGGTTGTTGCAAGCCCGGATAGATGACCACCACAAGTCGCACTGTGGCAGTCATTTAGAAAAGACTCATCTTCTTCATGAGTCAAACAATGACGCAGGATATTGTCTACTCCTCGACGATAGAGAGTGTCACCGATGATAAGGTAATTCTTATCTTGGTATCGTATACGTCGTCGGACATCTCGCGAGACATGTTGAGGGAACTTCAAAGGTTGAATATAGAGAACAATATATCCATACCAGGGGTCTAATGATGAGATAAGGAAAATGTGTTCATCCATAAAATGAATCAACATGAATAACATCCTTGTCTAATCAAGGGAAGTCAGTTATTAACTCTGCAAAAACTAGTGATTTTTTGGACTTCGCAGTAGCGAAATCAAGAACAAATTCTTGTAGAATGACAATCCATTTATTGTACTTTCCTCCTATGATACACCTCATAAGGACGTATTGAAATGGATTGACATCGACAAGCACAGTAGTTTTTCAAAGCAATATATAGTGTCGTAATTGTTGGACTGCATGGACGGTAGCCAAAGCTAGCTTTTCAACATGAGAATACTTGAGTTCAGGGCCGACTAAGTTTCAACTAAGATAGTAAATGACATGCTCACAGAGCTCATCATCCACTTGAACCAACACCATACCAATCGTCTCTTCGGACGCGGCAACATAAAGCAAGTAATCTCTATCGTAGTCTGGAGACTTCAGCATAGGCGTCGATACCAAGGCTTTCTTCAAAGCATCAAAGGATTCCTGGGATCGCTCATCCCAGATAAAATGAGTGTCCTTCTTCAAGAGACACATGAAACCCTTAGTAATATTGTCAGAGTTCACTATAAATTGTCGTAAAAAGTTAGCTTTCCCCTGTAAACCTTGAATTTGATGAATAGTGTGCAGGGGAGGCAGTCGAAGTATTGCCTCAACCTTTAATGGACCTACCATGATCCCAGTCTCAGAGACTAAAAATCCTAGAAGTTGACGTGACCTAACACAAAATATGCATTTATGAGGGTTCAAACGGATGCGATAATGGCGACATCTTTCAAATACTAGTTGAAGGTTCTTAGGGTGATCCACTCTCTTACAGGAGTGAGCAACAAGATCGTCGAGATAGGCTTTGACTGTATGCTTGAGATTGTTAAATGCAAAGGTCATAGCTCGTTGGAAGGTTGCTTCGGCATTCTTAAGGTCGAAAGGCATCTTCCGGTATGCGAAAGTACTCCAAGGGAAAATAAATGTCGTCTTATGTTGGTCCTCGGGCTTAATCTAAATTTGGTTATACCTTGAAAATCCATCCATAAAATAAAAAGCATCGCTTCCCGCACACTCGTCAAAAATATGATCGATGAAGGGTGTCGGGAAGCTATCTTTGGGATAGTCTTTATCCAAGTCACGAAAATCCATGCATACGCGGATGGTTCCTTGCTTTTCATTCACAGGAACAAGATTGGATACCCATTCAGTCAAGGGAATTGGGTAGATAAAGCCAACATTAAGCAGTTTTTCTACCTTTGCCTTAATAGCAGGGGCCTTCCTAGGATTGACAGCTCTAATTCATTGTCGAACAGGTTTGGCATCCGGGTAGGTTTAATCTCATGTTTGCCAATTCGAGGGTCGATTCTCAGCATCTCTTCATATGACCAAATGAATACGTCGCGTAATTCTTTGAAGAGATTGGTGTAGATCATAATTTATTCCGGCAAACAATCTGCACCGATGTATACATTTTCAACCTTTCCAGGAATATGAGAGATATCGACGGTGATGGTAGCACATATACTCGCCATGTTTCCTTCAGCATAAATGTCGTGCGTATCAAGTAGAACTACGGTGTGACCGACTATTTCGCTCAAGGTAGATCTAATTCTGGGCGGCTCTAGCATTGGGATTGTGGGTATAGCGCTTGACTAATCCTTTCGGAATATGAGGCGGGGGATCTGGTTTTTCGATCTGTAAGGGCGTCTCCGAAGGAGGGGGAGACTCTAGACCAGGTATAGTCTGTGGAGAACTGTAATCGCGAGACCGAGTGGCTACATTAACCTTATATTTAACCATATTGATGCATAAACGGTCATCGCCTTGCATCAGTGGGATTTGAATCCCACTCACCACATTTCCGACATTTGAGGAGCTTGAGGCCATGTGTTGATTATGTGGAAAAGGATTAGTTAGCACAGCGGGAGGTAGAGATAAAAGCCTCGCAGCTTCCACAAGTTTGGGGCATAAATGGGTAAGGTGGTCGTCTGTACAAATCTTGCAAGGAAACTTCACCTTCTGCCTTTCTTTCTTGCCCTCACCAACATTATTATTCGACTTCTCATTATTATCGCTGTCCTTGGGTTTATTATTATTCTTCCCACCCCTACAATTATTACCACGCCCTTTGTTTTTATTCCCTCCTGGTTGTTGGTTACCATTTGGGTTGGTCGATGATTGTACAGAATCTACATCCGATGACTGAGTGGGAGTGGAGGACACAGACGAAGTCGACCCTCCTACAGAATGGTTTAGAGACAATTCTTTCAAATGGATTGTCACCGAGTCTGCATATTTCACATTGGCAGAGCCCATAATGCCATCGGCATGAGGCTTGAGATTTTTTCTAGGGTCATAGCTTGACCTCGATGCATCTGGAAGAATCTCATATAACATCCTAGACTGAGCATATATAAGATCTAACTGTTGGGCTTTAAAAATTGCTACTTCCTCAAATGTAACCCTGGATATAGAAACATCCTTCGAAATATAAGGTTGTAGAGACTTGAGGAACCACTCTAGCAGGAATTCTGGGGGTATGCAGGCCTTGATCAACCTCTTTCATCTATGCCACTCCTGGATGTGATCCAAGATATGAGTGGATTTTTCCTAACATAAGGTCGACATAATTTCTAAGTCATCATTATAACGAACCGACAATTGGAAGTGGTTGAGGAAGACTAAAACCATCTGATTAAAGGTTTTGTATGTCCCCCTTGGTAGCTCGATATACCATTTCGCGGTGACCCTCGTGAGGGTGCATTGAAACAATATTAACTGAATAGAATCGTCGNGACGTGATCACTAGGATCCTCACCATTCTTACCTTCAAATTTAATAATATCCGAAGGAAGCTTGGTGGGGACGGGGGGCCATGCCGGATCATGACACATAGAATCATTCATTAACTTAGATAAGTTTGGTAGATTGAGCGTGGCCAGAAAAGGGAGTCGAGGTTGCGACATCTGGCCCCAAGCTCCCTGGAAAGATTGTTGTTGGGGAATCACAGCCCATCCAGGGTTTTGGAAGGCACCATGGCCCTGTCTGGGATTGTAAGACCCTCCTCCGAATTGATTCATGAGGGGTTGGTTGGGCACCATTCTAGTAGGAATGTTCTAATGAGGGTTGTAAAAACTGCCCCCAGCTGGAGTGGCTCCAGGTTGGGGGTTGCCCAAGGTATGAAACTGACCTCCTTCGGGTGTGACTCTGGAGGATAAAAGTGGATTCATCATGCCAAACGTGTTGTTCAGAATTGGTACAGAGAAGGTGGGTGTAAAGGACGAACCGTAAGTAGTAGCTTGTCTGCTAGGTTGGTTACGCCATCCAAAAGCATTAGTAACATGATTAGGCTCGAGGTTAATAGGAGGAAGGGCTCCAACTGTAGGAGTCATTTGTGTAACATGAGCACCACCAAGCTAAAATATGAGGAGGAGTCGTGCCCCTAAGTCCAATACTAGTATTTGGACTAGACGTTGGGATGGAGGATGAAAATTGCGATGTGAAATTCAGCATACCATAAGAAAAAGGGCTAGAGGCCATAGGGATGGACTGAATAYTAKAGCMTGGTGAGTGACAAAGGGACCCAAAAGGGTCTATGGCTATAGGTTGAGTATTCACGGATAGGGGTGATGATAGGCACCTCTGGCACTACAACCATTGTGGTTGAAGGTGTCAAAGGGGTACCATTAACTATAGTAGGTATGGGAGTCGAAGGACTCCYRACATCTTTYTGAGTCGATTYAGTACTCATCCTTGTATGATCACAAGTATGGTAAGTGGAGGTGTGTGTACCACGTTTCATAACTTTATGCCTTTTAGAAGACAAAGACTCAAAATGCGGTGGTAATTGTAACAAGCGGTGAGACCTGCGAGGAAGATGGTCTGGCTCCATGATGACTCAAGACTCGAGATATAAAAACAAATCCTAAGGCCAACTAGTAATTAAAGAGCACACCAAAATAAAATAAATAGAAGTCCAATATGCACACAAATAGGATAAAGTGGTTGAAAGGGGCCTCCCTTCCTAACGTAGGTATGCCTCACCCAAGAGGGACCTGAGACTCCCTGCAAAATATCAGAGGTATCATAATCCGTTATAAGGGCCCTCGTGGGATTAAAAACCAGTTGGTCAGATCCCCCTGGAGAGTTAATCCTCCATAATGGTTGTGTGTTATCTGACCCTTATCTAACCCAGGGTACTTACAAAATAACCTCTGAAAGTAACCTATGTGGTACCTATGTCAAGCAACTAAGAAACCACGATATAAGCGATGCGCAGGTGAACAGTCATAAGTCAGGTCTACCGTATGGGCAGGGTAACAAATCCCGAAACATCGAAAGCACCGCCTCTCACAAACGTAAAGGTACTAGCAATATCCCCATATATGAATAGATCCCCATAAATATATCTGACGCTAAGAAGGTATTGGGGGGATATCCCCTCAACTAAACTCACGCGACCTCATGCTTAACTTCGGTGTAAGAAGAGCCTCCTGACGTCACCAATTAAACAATGGCTTTCACCACTCCCTTAGTCAGACACATATGTTGATTCAATAGCCTTGGAGAAGTTTACTCACAAAATCTTATTCCAAGGCTCTAAATCCTAAGCTAGTTTGTGCACCCTAGAAAATAAAATTGTTTCTAATCAATTTTAAATTATCAGCATTGTTTTTAGTGGCCTTGCTTACTCAAAAAATGTGTGGTCGTGAAACTAATGATGTTATGACTCAACAAGTAAAATAAATGAATGTGAATAAAATGCAAAGTTCTCACTTCAATTCCCAATAAATGACAAGCTTTTCAAATGCAATTTTCAATTTAGTTATGCAATTCCAGATAAGATGCAATCTTTCTATACATGTGCTAAGATCAATGATAAGAACCCAAAAGATTAAATGCCATCAATGCAAAATGCCTAATATTTTTGTATTTTCACTATAAAAGAATGAAAATGCAAGGACCGAACAACAACTTGATAAAAAAATTCTACTGTATGTAAACAGAGACAAACCAAGTAGGATATCAAGAAGCAAACACCTAGCCCAAGATGCAAGGACGATTAATGAAAAGGATGATGAGAAAGGCACCGCCCAAAAATTCAACCAAAGAAAGGTTTCCTATCATTCCACGGACACTTAACAGTCATAACAAAGACCCAAGAAGACTCAACAACCATCAAAACTTACCCAACAAACATCAAACCCAACAACCAATCAAAAAAGGATGATGTATGCGACTGTTCAAGAGAAAACCGCGTATATACGCCTCTTGCAGAAGGACAACACGTGTATGTACACGATTTTCAAGTAAAAACCCGCATATATGTGTTAAAACACAGTCGGGCTAAGGATAAGGCTAAGAAACTTTGACTTAAAATGAACAAAGGCCGTCAAGAAGTCCTACGACAAAAAACTCAATATAAACGAGAGCAATCAAAGAAGAAAAACACTCTAAACCCCGAAAAGAAGATTCTTTCCCCAGTATGGTCGCCAATTCTATTACGAGGAAAATCTCTCTATGGCTAGGGGTAAACCACAACAGACGGAAATGATTGTAGAAATGAACTCTAATCTCATATATGATATATAAGAAAATATGCTAACGAGACAAGATAAAGAGCCTACCTCGTCCAGACGTTCGATGAAGTCCACCGTTGATCACTTGACTCAAAG
The DNA here is from genome assembly GCA_032191745.1 of Picea mariana. Lineage (NCBI taxonomy): Eukaryota > Viridiplantae > Streptophyta > Pinopsida > Pinales > Pinaceae > Picea > Picea mariana. Next base: position 42,567 of record JASDQU010107169.1, read on the forward strand.
CAATACACCTTCAACTTGTCCTCAACAACCAAGAAACACAAGCATATGGTGATAATATATAATGTTAGCACATTCAATAGCATAATTCATCAACATTCATAACAAATATGTCCATGTAATAACAATTCAAATATTTGCAAGATATTAATTGGACGAGAAAATAGTATTTCTATTAAAATGTAATCAACATAAGTGAATGAATTACAAACTTTCATGTCGACACGGTTTGGAACCGAGAAACTATGTCCCTTCCAGCTGGGCCTCCACCAAAGGCAAGCTCATATAAGAGAGACAATGAGGTTCTCAATCAGGTAGGGAAGAGCTTGGGGGCTGAACAATGTGTTCAGACTTAAAAGGATAAAGGGATGCAAACTCAATATGAAGTGAATAATTTCTCCAGAGTAACTTTGCTCTCAAAGTTGAATTCTTCTCCTCTTTTCCATAGCTCGTATTCGGCCCATTTATAGCCTTCAAGTGGAACTAAAGGGTTGACTCAAAACGTTTCCAGTATATGGAAGGTCAAGGATCATGGATCTCGTGACGTGACATGGAAACCTGACACCATTTTTTAATTTTGGGCACAAAACCCGATGTACGCAGGCTCTAGTGGTGCAACCTACGTATACACATGTTGTATAATAGCTAGGGCGCGTATATGTGGAAAAATATTGTTTTTAGCTCTAGGATTTGCAAAAAGGGACTTCAAGTTTGCATAGGGAAATGGAAAAAGGCCTTCTGAGCAAATTTGCATAGTGTGAGGCAAATCTTGCTATAACATATGGTTGTGAGGTTTAGGGTTGTAGTTTTTCTAGGAAGAATTAGAGGAAAATCAAGCAAATCCATAAGCATTTTTTATTGTAGAGTATCAAAATTAAAAGAAACATGCCTTACTCTATCCTTCTTTTACAATTTGGTCTCCCACCTATGGAGAGTAATGCTATGATAAGGTATTTATTGTACAAGTTGGATAACATGAAGAAAGAGAGGCTTCCTATAGCAACTTCAAACATTAGAAAGAGAGATTTCCTATAGCAACTTCAAACATTAGTAAAAGTCACTCGAGGCTAAATATAGGGCAGTCTAGATATACTACTTCTTAGTTTTAGTATTGGGGGGTAGTACAAGAGGATGCCCTTTAGAATATCCACACCATTAATAGTATTGTTGTAGTTAACTTTTAAGAAAACTATGGTGCTACAATGAGAATGAGAATAAGAAAAAAATTGATTTACTGCAAAGAGGCCATTAAACCTAAGTTGGAGATCAAAATAAAGAATTATCTCTTTATTGTTGCTAGCTTCAAGAACAAAATTATTATTGCAAAAATAATAACCAACTCCCATGAGCTTCATAGTCAAACTAGGAGGTGGACAAGACCTTAAACATCCTAGGAAAGAAAAAATTGTAAAGTTTGCAATTCTAACAAGGTAAAAGATGAAAAACATTTTCTCTTGGATTGTACAACCTACACGAAGATTAAATCTCATTTTCAAGGAATTTGCAATACCTATTAATATTTATAAGACGTTAACAAATGAAAACTAAAGTAACTCGGTAATCTTATTTTTAAGCTATTTGATCTTAAAAGCAACATACTAAAACAAAATAATTAACTTTTCCTTATAAAAGTTCAATATGCCAATGTTGATCTCAATGAATAGTAACATCATCAACAACAACAACAAGAAATTACGAATCATATATGCATTATAACATAAGTTTAATACAATTTATATTATTATACTAATTTATAGTATTTTTTCTCATTTTAATCAAAACTCACATTACATATCATTTTCCTTTTGTTAAATCATGAATGCTTACACTAAGTTTTTTTAACAATAATGGTTAGAATGTTGTATTAAAAAGTGTTGTGACTAAACTAGATAGCATGGTAATACAAAACATATATTTTTTTGCCACAACCTACAATAAACAAATACATAACAGAGTCCAAAACATTATATAATAGTTTATATTAGTTGAGGCTATAAATTCCTGGAAAGTGTATTGCTTTACAAACTAAGACAATAATAAAACTACCCTACAATAAATATCAAGGAATTAAAATATATAGCTAATCTTTTAGCATGAGGTGGGCTTATCAAATAATCCAACATGGAAGTCTGTGTCTTCACCTTTTCCTTGCATGTCTTCTTCCACTTTGCACACCGGTAGACCACCTTCCATTGAACCACCCCAACCCAAGGGCTTCCATTTTACATGTCATCTACACTCCCCGAATGAGCTTGAGAGGACGAATATCATATAGTCATTGTAGATGAAGGAGGAGGTGATATGATCCAAAATGGATCCATAATATTTTCCTCATCCCAAACTTTGTAAATAAAATTTTGGAAAAGTTTGAATTAGATGTGTTGGAAATATTGTCATTGATGTCAACAATCGAAGTGATGATCTGTAATGATGAAGTACATCAGATGAGATTGTCATTGATGTCAACAGTTGAAGTGATGATCTATTGTTAAATGACAGATGACATTGTCATTGATGTCAACAGTATATCAGTCAGCAGAAGATGTCAAACTGTGTGGAGAGATAGACAACGCAAGCTCACGAGGAGGAGTGAACAACATAAGTGAACTATATGAAGATCAAAGCTCAGAAGTACAAAAGTATTTCATGTCTATTGTTGATCACGATAGAATCAACCATGATTCGTTGATCAAAAGCTCTGGAGGAAGAACAGACTATAGATATGTCGTCGGGATTAGTGAAAATATTGAATAGTTGATCAGTGCACAGAAAATGCGAGAAGCCTCAGCGACTGTCCGATCAGAATGAGAAGCTCAGCAGCTGTCTGATCAAGATTTTGACCATGTTGATCANCAATGCACATCGGTCATTTGTGTGACAGTGGGATTGAGGACCATTGAAATATCGTGACCGTTGATATGCTTCAAGAATACCCGTCAGCCATCGGATCCAGTGGAGCTGCAAGGAGGATAAGCCTAGGAGTCAGTTAACACTCCAAAGCAGCGAAATAATTTGATCTGTTGGATCAAGAGGACACGTGGAAAGTGATTGGAATTTCACTAACTCCCAGCTCAGGAAATTCAAAGACAGTGTTACATGAACTCGCGAAACGCGAAATTGCAATATGATCTGGACCATTGGATCATGGAGGGTCGTGGACCGTCGATCCAACGTAAGCGGATATCGACAAATCGGATATCGAAAAATGGAATATCAGGAAATCGAGAATCGAAGGATTTGGGGCGTCGAGGAGTCAAGGATCCCAAACTCGCAAAATCCGAAATACCGAATATATCCTAGCCGTCTATTGGAAGGTGAGCACGTGGCACAAGATTAAATAACTCGGGAATCGGGGATTTGTGATTTGGAGAATCAGTGATAAGAGGTGTTCAAAACCCCGAAAACCAAAGCTCTGAAGTCAAGGAGGAAGACACGTATCAAGGTCCACATCATCTTGAGTGATGTCAATGACAGACCACGTCAGTAGAGCACGTCAGCAAGGACACGTGGCTCAGTCAGAAAGTGACAAGTATCAAGTTGAAATTGGCATTTTAGGCACATGTAAGTCACGAATCAGAGTGACACGTGGCAGCTACTCGGCACGTGCCAAGTCATCAAGTGACGTCAACAAGTTTACGTCACGTCGAGAGTTTCTACTTTGGGAGTTTTGCATAGCATGAAAATAATCTAATATCTCGAAGTCCCAAACACCGAAATTTCGAAAGGGACACACGTCAGTAGATTGATAGCTTCGAAGTTTTGAAGAGTTGGGGGTCATGAGACCCGATGAGCAAAACGTCGAAGAACCAACGACTATCCATCTTCATGGAGAATATGACACGTTCTATTTGACCGACAATTTCGTGATCATGAGTTTAGTAAAGTGTGAAGTCACGAAGACTCGAATGTCTAAACGTCAAAATCCCGTCAGCCGTCCATATCATCGTGAGAATGAATCGTGACCGTTGATTTCGTAAAGTTCTCATACACTTGTCTCTCCTAACGTGAGGTCACCACTGTTGGTCATATGCTATAAAGAGTTTTTAAAGGAAATGATAATATGTTGCTATAGTTGTTATAGCTCGTGGTCCTGTGATGCAAGGTTATATGAAATGGCTTGAAGGAAGTGCCTCCATAGTATCTGGTCTCTGTGAAATTAACAAAGATCCGTGAACAAGGATAAAGGATAAAATTGATCCATGCTATGATCAATTTATGAAAGGTATTCATGGAAAAGATAATTAAAATGTGATCAACTCATGACAAACAAAAATAAGTCGATACACAGTCACAATTAAAAGAGAATTAAATCATGAAAATATGAATACAGAATAAAAAGGAAAAATGATATTAATTAAAGTTTAGATTATCATTTTAAATGAAAAGGTACAATGGTTCAAATAAAGGGACACGATGTTTTAAATTTCACACATGTTTGAAGATTATATAAACGAGAAAAAGTGGTGAGAAGAAAGTGTCTCTGTGGTTCATATTAGAAGATCGAGAACAAGAGCAGAGTCCAAGATGAAGAACTGTTTGTTCTAAGGTGCCTGTCAATGTCTTATTGGAGATCAAGGACAGAAGAAGACAGAGCAACAGTTATGCAATCCGGTACTTGATACAGAAGACCATACAAGCAAAGGTTGCAGCAGACAAGTAGAAATACAACAATGGTTGTATGAGTCAAATTCAGTGAAGTACATAAGAGAATGAATTGCATTATAAACTAAGGGTGGTTGGGTGGTGCAAGGGCAGGTTGGAGCCTATAGGGGAGTTGTTGCTTCCTTGTCAGTTGTAGTTGACTAAACAAGGGGTCGTAGCCTCCTACCAGTTGGTGCTGGTGAACAGAGGGAGTTGGTGCTGGTGAACAGAGGGAGTTGGTGCTTCCTTGTCAATTGTGGCTGACTAAACAGGGGGTTGAAGCCTCCTACCAGTTGTTCCTGGTGAATAAGGGTGTGGGTGCATCCTTCCAGCTGTAGCTGGTAAATGGGGTGTGGCAACATCCTTTCAGTTGTAGCTAAATAAACTTGGGGAATGTTTCTCCATCAAGTTGTAGATTGAAAACATTTTTGTAAAAGAACTTTTTATTAATGAGAAAAGAGTTGGTGGTTTTCCCTGTTGGGTTCCACGATAAAATATTGTGTTCATAAGGGTTTGTTTTTCATCATATATTTCTTAATTGAATAATTAATATGTCTGCTTAATATGGATGAAGGTAAAAAGAAAAAGTAGGCAATATTGATTAAGCACACAAAGGATAGGTTAATCCTTTAACATTGAATTCACAAGAGTGCATTGTTTATCTTATTAACATCACATAATTTGAATGGACAGTAGATCTATTATTGTTTAGAGTGTTGTTATTGCACATTTCTAGACACTGAGTGTATTGGTAATTGGCTTGGAAACAAAGTGGCTTGCTTCACATTGTTGGGAATTAGTATAGCTACCATAAACGAGTAAACCAAATAGTGAACCATATTTTCATAGATCTCATTCAAATTAAAATAGAGAACGTAATTAATTTTCCATATAGATCCATGTTAGAGATAAAGAGGGGCCATAGTACATCAAAGTGGTTGGATCTATGACCTTGAAGAAAAAAACAACACGTTGAGGAGAAACAAACCCATTATGGGTAAGGCATTGAAAAGAGAGAGATTAGAAGAAATAGGGGGCTTCAATATGTAGATCCAAAAGGAGATCTGACACTTGAAAAAGAGGATAGACAAGCTAGAAAAGGAATTTTCGATATGTCAAGACTCTCTCATCACTATGATCGTAGAATTGGACAAGATAAAAGTTCAACTCTCGCAATTGGGAGAGAAGTTGTAATCATAATGGTACGATAATGGGGTTTCTCTTTTTAGCATGGGTGAAATGATGGGGACCATAATTTTCTAAGGGGAGGGGGGGGATGAAACAAATTTTAAGGGGGTATATGGTCTAAATTCAGATGCAAAAGCCATAAATCTATAAAGTTAATAGATTTTCCATGTGGATCAAGGT